>ML109549.1:57678-124439 GCA_003697995.1 Taxidea taxus jeffersonii
AAAAAAAAAAAGCTGCTGGGGCACCTGGGTGGCTCAGTGGGTTAACCCTCTGCCTTCGGCTCGGGTCGTGATGCCAGGGTCCTGGGATCGAGCCCCACATTGGGCCCTCTGCTCAGCGGGGAGCCTGCTTCCCCCTCTCTCTCTGCCTGCCTCTCTGCCTACTTGTGATCTCAGACAGTCAAATAAATAAATAAATAAATCTTAAAAAAAAAAAAAACTGCTAAGATAGATCTTAAAGGTCCTCACAAGGTTAAAATATTTGTAACTACTTATGCGGACCGACATTAACTAGACTTATGGTGGTAATCATTTTGCAATATATACATTGTTGCATATCTGAAATTAATATAATGTTATATGTCAATTACACTTCAGTTAAAAAAATAAAAATACTCAATGCAATGACAATATCTATCATTATAATACCATATTTAACAAAAAGAGAGAAAGAGAGAGGAAGAAAGAAAGAGAGAGAGAAAAGGAAAAGAAAAGAGTAGTTAGCTGATGGGCTCAGCCTGACCAGTTGTGGAGTATTATTAACTATAAATGACTATATAGTGAAGTATCATTCAGCCAAATTTATACTACTTAGCTCTGCCATGGGTACCAACACCCATGCTCCAGAAATACATTTACCCAATTTCTACTGGGGAACTTATATTACGTTTTATTTTTGGTTCTTTGAATTGCAATATGCCCTACTCTTCCCCCAAACCCATACCATAACACATAAAAGAGAGATAAATCTTTATGAGAGTGAACAAAACATCATAAATATTGACATTTCCTCTAAAGGGGAAGAATCAGTGCCATCTTACTATTTATCAAATTAGAAAAGATTATTTATAGTTTCCTCAGGTTGAATTTAAGAATTTGAAATGTACAGACTGGTATGTCACTACTGCCATAATATTTCCAAGCCAAATGGAGCTACACAGTTTTTATTCTGCACCATTGATCATGCTATCTCAATTCTCTCCTCATTTCCACCATTCAAGACCCAATTCAGATATTGTGGTCTTAGCTATACCTTTATGGAGTCCCACTGCTTCTCCACAGCCTTTATCCCCTGCCTGTGAAACCTCTTCCTTCTATGATACATGAAATAGGGTCTACGGCCATACCACTCTGAATGCGCCCAATCTCATCTGATACATGAAATAGAACAGAAAACATCAATTAAAATTCAGTTATGCAATGTACAGGTATCATCCGATGAAACAGAACAAATACGCAGGGGCAGCATAACTGGTAAGAGGAGTCAGAAATCTCTCCCAAGTAGTTTTATAGAGTGGATATGGTAGGTTGCAATGCAAGATTTCCACAGCACAATTTTCAATAGTCATAATGCACTTTATAGGGCTCTTTCTTTTTTTTTTTTTTTTAAAGATTTTATTTATTTATTTGACAGACAGAGATCACAAGTAGGCAGAGAGGCAGGCAGAGAGAGAGGAGGAAGCAGGCCCCATGCAGAGCAAAGAGCCCGATGCGGGGCTCGATCCCAGAACCCTGGGATCATGACCTGAGCCGAAGGCAGAGGCTTTAACCCACTGAGCCACCCAGGCGCCCCTATAGGGCTCTTTCTTACAGCAACATGCAGGCTGGGCCTATGACTCCATACTAAAGAAGACGTTATAAAGGCCACTTACTTGGGACTATTAGAAGGTATTCAGGGACACACCTCTGTATCTCTCACTTCGTTCAGAGATAGATTTCAGAGCATCTCAATACATCTGCATATCCCTCAAACCATATTCCCTATTATTGATTATTGCCATTGGATTTCTCTTAGATGCTGTGGGGCAACAAATGTGAAATTATTGTCTCTGAAAGAAGTGGAGCTGAGATAATCTACATGGCCAGAGACTAATCAAATGCCTATGATTAAATCAGTTTTAAGCTGACCCCCGTCTTGAGAAAACTGGCATGCCTAGCAAAAACCACATCCAGATGCGAGGTACGCAGAAATGAGCTATTAACGTCGGCATCCTGCCTTTCAACAGAGGAACTGACATACCCTTGCCATCCTTATCCCCACCTACACCCCAGGGCTTTCTATTGCTTTTGAGGCCCAGGATCTCATTTTACTTAGAGTTGTGTCCTCTGCAGCAACCAGCATCATGCTTGGCATATTATGGTATAACTGTCACATGGAGACGCCTCCTGCCTCCTGCTTTTCCATCCAACTTGTTACACAACTTCTGACAAAGTACTGGAATGGATAAATGGTAGGCACACCCAAGATGGGTTCACCATCAACAAACTGGGCATGCATCCCATGCTGCCTCCAAACTGTCTCATAAAGAAATTACTAAAAAGAAGATGAACCAATATAGAATGTGTTGAACTTTATTTCTGTCCATTTTGAGTAATTTTGTTCAAGGAGAATTGAAAGCAGATGGTTAAAATCAAGAAAATAGACTAAAACCCTAGTTAATGAATGTCTTGGAGATGGCTATGCATGTATTTAGTATATGTTTAACTAAGATAAGCTTGCTAAGCAATATTTATATGTGTAGCATTTCTGCTTTCTCAGGGCTACTGTTTCAAACTTAGTGCTTCCTCAAAGAAATTTTAAATCAGATTTCACCTCTGGTCACATTCCTGCACACTTGTACTTTCTAGTAGTTATGTAGCCTTAATCCTCTTGAAATTTTAGATCATAATTCCAAGAGTTATTAGGTTGGAAAACAGCTTCTGGGCAAGCGATGTTATTCAAAATACTTTTTATACCAGAAATAATAGTTGGATTATTTCTGCCTCACAGATAGTCTTGAGGTCTGATTTTTAATATAATTCTGACATGAGTGTTCCTTCCTTTTAAATAACAATACTTTCAAAACAGAAGGGAATGATGGGGGAATAAATAAGAAAATACAATGGTTTGTTGATAAATACAAAGGTTAAAATTAACTTTGACCTTCCTTTTCTATTCAGTTTACCCTATTCTTTTGTATTCCAATGATATTAAATAAATGCTTTAATATTTGCTATTTAAGGGTATATCAACCTCTTGGGTTCTATTAAGTCCCTACAAGCGTTATTCCTTTTTAAATTGCTAGTCGGGGCACCTGGGTGGCTCAGTGGGTTAAAGCCGCTGCCTTCGGCTCAGGTCATGATCCCAGGGTCGTGGGATCGAGCCCCGCATCGGGCTCTCTGCTCTGCGGACAGCCTGCTTCCTCCTCTCTCTCTGCCTCCCTGCCTACTTGTGATTTCTGTCTATCAAATAAATAAATAAAATCTTTAAAAAAAAAATTGCTAGTCATAATGTACTCATTTTCTTTTAAAAACACATTACTTACTTTTGAAAAGTCACTTCCATTCCAAAAATTAAAATATTTGTTTATGCTTTGTATCAATACAGATAAAATTTAAAAATAGAAAAAGTGGTCACGAAGCAAAGTTCACTTGCTGGTAATGGAAGAACATAGAATTCATTTTATAAAACAGCTTCTTTCAATCAAAAAAGACAAGTTCATTTGAACAATCAATAAAATATATTTTACTTTATTTTAATAAATTGCTTCATTATGGATTTACTAATCACTTTTTTATTGAGGCTTTCAGTTATAAAAGTGAGAATAAAAGGGGAAATGCAGGAGGACTTTAACAAATCAAACTGGAGACACATCTGTAAATGCATGGACATGAATTATGCTTACAGCTATGAGGTAACTTTCATTTAAAAAAAGTGAGTCTAGAAACACTAGAATAGTACTGGAAGATTTAAATTATGGTTTTCATAAGGTAAATATCTTAATAAGGAATAATACCTATTGTCCATTATATAAGATCTTGAATTTTTCAAAGAATTTTAAAAATCTTATTTCTGAGGTATTATTCTCAGTGACAGTGGAATCTAGTGGAAGTCCCATAAAGGCAAAAGTTGGCACAACATGAAGCACTACCCAATGGCCTGAGACAGGCCGAATCTGAAGCAGTGTGATCCAACCCTACCACTTGGATTTTAGGAGTAAACACTGGATAGATTTGTTGGCAGTGTTATGGGATTTTATCCTAGTCATGTAGACTGTAGTTCAATGTATCACAAATTCTAAAACACATTTTGTTCCTCTTGATTTTTTTCTTAATCCAAAATTCAGAACAAATAATTTAGACATGTTTGTATCACAATCTAAGTATGTAGAAAATGCTTTCATTCAAAAAACTATGTATAAAGTACTAAAGCAATTTCTATCAAAATTCCAGTGGAATTTCTCAAAAAAAAGAGAAAACAATCCTAAAATTTGTCTGGAACCACAGAAGAACCTGAATAGTCAAAGCAATTCTGAGAATAACGAACAAAGTTGGAGACTTTCTTCCTGATTCCAAACTATACTACAAAGCCATAGTAATCCAAACAGTATGGTACTGACATAAAAGACACATAGACCAATGGAACTGAATTGAGATCCCACAAATAGACCCCTGTATATAGGGGCAACTAATATTTGACAAGGGAGCAAATGGGGAAAGAATAGTCCCTTCAATAAATGAGGGTCTGGAAAGCTGGATAACCACAAGCAGAAGAATGAAATTGGACCTTTATCTTATACTATTCACAAAAATTAACATAAAATGCATAAAGACTTGAACATGAGACCTGAAATTGTAAAACTCCAAGAAGACATAAGGGGAAAGCTTCTTGATAGATGAATTATGACATTGATGTTTATGGTTTAAAAATACGTATTTTTCTTTAAAATAAAAGTAACATGTTTATTAAAGAAAGGTAACTAACACATGCAATCAAAAAGGTGAAATTTTTAAAAAACCAGCCATAGTCTTTTAATCCAAGTATAGCTTTTCAGCATTTTGCTTATGTGCTTCCAGAATTTTTGTTCTCTGCCTGCTACACACTTGTGTGTGTGTGTGTGTGTACATGCACCTACACATCCAACCAATAAATATTTCTTAAATGTTTACCATTACCCAGGGCCTAAGATTTCCCATGCCATCACATCATTTTTAAATGAAATTAATATTCCATTAATACAAACACCATGATTTTTTAAACATAGAAACCATTTTTTAATATATCCAGTTGTTTTCAATTTCATGTTACTATAAACACCATGTATGAAAACATTTAGCTAACTTCCTCGAAGTACAAGCATCAACATTAACGGACTTTTCTTCTTTCTTTCTTTCTTTCTTTTTTTTTTCCTTTTTAAAGCAAGGTCCAACATGAGGCTTGAACTCAGCACACTGAGATCAAGACCTGAGCTGAGATCAAGAGTCAGACGCTTAACTGACTGAGCCACCCAAGTGCCCTGACATTAACAGATTTTAACGTGTACTGTGAAATGAATCTTTGGTGCTGGGATACAATCGGCACCACCAGGCTCAGTCAAGGAGAGGCCTAACCTCACCGCAATATCTTCATTCATTATTGTGTCATTTTTTATCTTTTCTAATTTGCTAAATGAACTAAGATCTCACAATTGATTTGCATTTCTTGAATTATAAAACTCAAACATTTGATATGTTTGACCCCCAATATTAGCTGAATATTCAAATTATTTTTTCTACCTTTCTCTTAATTTGCTAGCAGTTTAAAATACATTTTATTTGCATATATTGAATATATAAAATTACCAATACTTTTAATAAAAATGGTACTTTATATCATTAAACCTAGTATACCGCAAACATATTTCTCAGTTCCACATTTGTCAGTCTTACCATTGAAGATGCAAAAGAGCTTTTATGTTTATGTAATTAAACCTAACAACGCTTTTGCTTTGTGATGTCTGCCTTGGTATAATTCTTAAAAATAACTTTTAACCCTACCCCCACTTACATATATATGTGCCAACACTCTCTTTTAATACTCTTACAGAGTCTTTTATTAAAAATGTAAATCTATGGGACGCCTGGGTGGCTCAGTTGGTTAAGCGGCTGCCTTCGGCTCAGGTCATGATCCCAGGGTCCTGGGATCGAGTCCCACAACGGGCTCCTTGCTCCTTGCTTCTCCCTCTGCCTCTGCCTACCACTCTGTCTGCCTGTGCTCGCTCCTGCGCTCTCTCTATCTGACAAATAAATAAATAAATAAATCTTAAAAAAAAATGTAAATCTATAATCCTTCTAGAATTAATATTGATAATGGCATAAGAATTGAATTTAACTTTTTTCTAAATAGTTAGGAAATTGTCCTTAAACCGTGCCTAAAATGACACTTGTATCAAAAAACTTTAAGAGGGAATAAAATTCCCTAATTACAGGTTAAATATCATGATTACATTATATTATGTTATGTTATATTATATCATGTCATATTATATTTTAAAAATACCAGTTATTCACTATAAAATGTTTAATTCCCTAAAAGATGCCTAGATACATTCATCATCTAGGAAAATAACATCATGGTTCGTAATTACTTTAAAAATTAGGAAATATTTATTACATTTTATGAATCTCAGCAGTTCAACTTCACTAATATATGCAAAACATATTTTCATTTACTGAATGTGACCATGGGCAAGACTTCTTCCACTGAGAAGATGTATAACCTAATTATGAAAGAGTTCTATGGAGACAGTTTGGGTTCAAGGTTTTTTTCTCAAATTAAATTATTATTGTTAGAACTGCTTTGTTGCTTAGTGTTCTAAAGAAAGATACAAAAATAAGCAACTGTTTGCTCACATATATCATTTTAAAAATTTCTGGTCAATAGTTCATATATTATTTTATTTAGAAGGAAAAATTCTCTTAATTACAAACAATTGCTGAATAAGAGAACGATGCTGGTTGTTATTAAATTGTTAAGACACATATTATCACCTGACTTTAAAAAGTAATATAGTCTAATTTTCCTGTAATTTTTGAATGATTCTCATTCATCATTGCTTATCAATCAAGAAGTGGAAAGCTATAGCCAAAGGAATTATGCATGGACCATTATTTTCTGCTAGTGGTTTAAGACTGTTTCAAGTACATCAGCATTAGCTACTCAAACAGCAATATCTTGTTCCAAGACCAGTACAATGGAGCATCTCTATGTGACTGCATTATGTTACTTAAATTGATGTACATTTTGAAATGAACTCTGCAATTCAAATTGTGCTAATAAAATTCCTCCAGTGCATATGTACATACATTTGAAACACCCAGAAAATAAGCTCAGTAACTTTATGCAAAGCTATTCAGATGGATATTAGATATTTGTAGGTAGAATATGCAGATGATCAAGTATAATCAGGCATTTAGACAAATAATTTTCAGTTAAAGAAAAAATTATTAAAGTATGGCGCCATTAGATTTAAACAGGCTGTAAGCATCCTTTTCATGGTGTTTTTACTTATGATATTTCTTTAACTTGAGAAAACTAAGCTGAAAGTTTATAAAAATGGAGACATTTAAGAGATCGAGGTGCAACAATGAAATACTGACCTACCATGATGTGTAAAGTGTTATGAAAAAGAATAAGATACAGAAATGTGATGCTGTTCAGGGAACATATGAACGTAATTAATAAACAAGGGATTCCAGCCAAAGACCAGCACTGACTCAGTTCTGCTGCGTGGTACTATGGAACTGTGGGTGAGGTTGTAGAGCATGGACAGTTAGCTGTGCAAGGAAGTAGAATCATAAACCCTGTATTTATACAACTGTAAAAATCAGTGCCTTCTTCTTGGTGTCTTGTTTTTTAAATAATAACCAATGTTTTGATCTCAGAGAGTCACTGGATTTTCCTATGACCTTTCGGTCTTCTTAATTACTATGTGTTCAGAGTAATGCACATTTTTATCCACAGGTGGCAGACCTTTTCAAAATCAACTTCAATCACATTCAGTATTTTGTTTTGGTGGTGGTTTTTGTTGTTGTTGTTGTTCCCCTTAAGCCGCAATCTACATTAAAATGTAAGAGTGTGCTACTCAGAGTTCTCATTAATGTTGTACAATTTAGATGATAGATTTGTCAACAAAGTGGCTCGTTCTCAAAGGCCAGTGAACCCTGTCCAGATAAATGCCTTAAAAATTGTATATTGCAGAGTAATCTTTAATTATAAAGAGCTCACTTGACAATTTGCAATATATTGGGATTATTTTCCTTTTTCAAGCAATAAAGAGTTTTACTATCTGGATTAGGTGACCAAGGGAAAAAAGTGATGGGATTTGATAAATAGTTAAAGCAAAGAGCTTGCTTATTTGCAAGTAAAAGAGAAAGGTGACCAAAAGGCATGTACAAATAACCTTAGGATCACAAATTATTAACTAGCTAAATGGTTAAAGCAAATAACTATAAATGCAGTGACATTTTAAAACAATGTTAATACAGAAGGAGATAAGCAAAGCAAAAACAACTGCTATCAATGGCATAACTAACCACTATCCTCAATTTACCTCTAAAAACTCTTGGTTTCACAACACCTATGTAAGGTATTTATTTCTGTTGTACTGTTTTTGGTCAATGGAATATAAAATCTGATATTTGATGAAGACTTTTTGTGGGTATTGTTGATATGTGCAAAATGGTATTTTAACATTACAATGTGTTTTAAAATATAGAGAGATAAAATAACCATAATTTTATAGTTTGAAAACATTTTACTTCTATTCAATCTAATGGCAATGTCTTAATCCTTTATTACATTTTTTAGAACAAGTACTAGAAAGAATAAATACTTATTTTACTCTCCTATTATTTCTCATTTCTATTACTTTACAAGCATCTTAAATAATTTTACCTAATTTCAAAGATGTATCAGTTTAATCTATGCTATTTGCAACATTTCCCCTCCTAAAATATAATACATCACTAAAGAAATAAGTAAAACCTATTATAACTATTTGCTGTATTATTTTAACATTTAATTATTATTATTAAATGTACACAATATTTACAGTTTAGCAATAGTAAGAAAGCATATATCTACAGAACCACCACATAGGACGTTCCTGACACTTTCCCTTAGAGCCAAAGCTCTCCCTCACCCAAATTCTTCCTCCCTCAGCTCAGTCTCTTTCCTTATTCTTAATTAGGATTCCCTGGTTCTTGTAGTAGTATTTTTTTTGCTTTTCAATATTTCAGTATTTCTTTGCTCTTCAATATCTCATTGACCATTCTATAAATGTCCATCTTGATAATTATTTCCAATTTTTAGCAAATACATGTATTTCTTATGTGTACATTCTTATACATGTTTCCTGATACACATATGTACATATTTCTCTGGGATATCTATCTAGGATTGCTATGCTTGAGCAAGGGATATAATTTTCACCTTTATTAGCTATTATGCCCAAAAGCTGTTGCTTCAATAGATAGCCAAAAAAAGCACTGTATAAATGGCTGTTACTCTAAATCCTTGCTAATGCTTTGACCAGCTAGCTATTTTAGGTTTCCCCATGCTGAAGTATGTGTAGTGGAATCTCATAAGTTTAATTTGTATTTCCTAGAATACTATTGATATTAAGCACTTTTTAATATGTTTGGACACTGGGACATACTATTGTCCACTTGGATTTCTTCTTTTACCCACTTGCCTATTAGATTATATGATTAGATATGATCTAATATGCCTATTAGATTATAGATTAGATTATATGCTACACTGATTTATAGTTTTTAAAAATCTATTCTGATACGATCTTCATCAAAGATATTCTGCAATTTTATTCTACCACTATATGTCCTGTCTTTTCCCTCTTTTTTTTTTTTAAAGATTTTATTTATTTATTTGACAGACAGAGATCACAAGTAGTCAGAGAGGCAGGCAGAGACAGAGAGAGGAGGAAGCAGGCTCCCCACTGAGCAGAGAGCCCATGCAGGGCTCCATCCCAGGACCCTGGGATCATGACCTGAGCCAAAGGCAGAGGCTTTAACTCACTGAGCCACCTAGGTGCCCCTCTTTTCCCTCTTTTTATGGTGCTTTCTGATAAACAACAAAATAATGTAGCCCTTAATGTAAAGGATGAACTCTGGGCAATAAATGATGTGTCAATTATAAATTGTAAAAAAAAAAAAAAAAAAGAAGTACCATTTTGGTAGGATATGTTAATAAATGAGGCTATGAATGTGTCGGGGGTACCAGGGAGTATATGAAAATTCTCTGTTCTGTCTTCTCATACTTCTCTGAACCTAAAACTGCTTTGAAAAAAAAAAAAAAGGTCTATTTAAAAATAATGCAGGATGTGAGCTTGCTTTATTTAAGAGATCCATCTCTACTCCCAAATCATAAAGCTATTTTCTTAGATTCTCTTAGATTCTTTCTGCCTCTTACACTTAGATTGTGAGCAACTGAAATTGATTTTTGTGTGTGGTGTGAGGTAAATTTTGTTTTTTCCCATAGATAATCAGTTTTCCCAGTACCAAGTATTAAAAAGTCTGCTATTTTTCTACTGCTTTGAAATACCACGTCTATTGTAAATAAAGAGCCCATATATGCAAGAGTCTGTTTCTGAGTTCTCTAGTTTCTCTTATTTGTTTACTTGTCTACCCATGCCACAATGTTTTTCTCAATTAATAGTTTTATAAAATCAGCAAGGCAAGTATTCCTACCCATTCTTTCTTTTCTAAGAGTGTCTTGACTATTCTGTCTTTTTCACTAAAATTAACTTGTCACATTGCCCCCCACCACACACACACACACACACACACTCTCTCTCTCTTTAAAATTATTCAAATAAATAACAACCAGTTGGCTTTTTCTTTGTGATTACACTGTACTTATAAATCAATTTAGCAGTAAGGAGCATCTCTACAATATCAAATCTTTTAGTTCATGAACATCATTTATTTCAGCCTTGAAAATATTTCTTAAAGTTTCATAATTATCCCCATAGGGATGCTACATATCTCTTATTATTAAACATGAGGTAAGGGTGCCTGGGTGGCTCAGTCAGTTAAGCTTAGGTCATGATCCCAGGGTCCTGGGATCAAGCCCACTGTGGGGCTCTCTTCCTCCCCCTCTACCCCTTCTCCTCACTTGTGTGTGCTCTCTCTCTCAATAAATAAAATATTTTTTAAAAATAAAGTATAAAGTGATGCTGATATATAGAAATATAGTTGATTTCTTATATTGTACACATCAAACTTGCTAAGCACTCTTTTTAATTCGTTTTATCTGCCAATATGACAGTTGGTTGTTTCTTTTCCAATAATAACTCTATTTCTTTATCTTGCCTTACTACATTGGCTAGCATCTCCAGAAAAAATGCTAAATAGCAGGAGTGATAGAAAATATCCTTGTCTTGTTCTTGATCACAAAAGGAAAGCTTCCAACTTATACTATTATAATTTATATTTGCTATGGGTATTTTATATCACATTAAGGAAATGCTTTCCTATTTTTAGTTTTCTAAAACTTTTAAAAAATCAGAATAGCTGTTTTTGTATTAATTGAAATGATCATTTAATACTTTTCTTTAATCTGTATTATATAGATTGATTTTTTTTTTTTTTTATGTGTTAGCAAACCTAGAATTTCTGTAATAAACCAACTTGGTCATGGTTAGTGATCCTTTTTATATATTGCTAAATTTGGTTTGGTAATATTTGGTTGATGGTTTTTCCATTTATATTCATGAGAGAAATTTGTCTGTAAATATGCTTTTTCTTATCATACTTGTCAAGTTTGGTACCAAGATTATATAATCTTTATAAAGTAAGTTTATGAAAAAGACTTATGTAAAATTAGACGTAATTAGACTTGTAAAATTAGACTTATTGCTTCCTTGAATTTGTCTGTGAAGCTACCTGGGTCTGGAATTTTCTTTATAGGCAGAATTTTCGTTACTGAATTAAATTGCTTTACTGGTTACAGAACTATTCAGGTTCTCCCTTTCTTTCTTTTTTAATTTATTTGACAGAGAGAGAGAGATCACAAGTAGGCAGAGAGGCAGGCAGAGAGAGTTGAGGAAGCAGTCTCCCCACTGAGCAGAGAGCCTGACGCGGGGCTCGGTCCCGGGACCCCAGGACCATGACCTGAGCTAAAGGCAGAGGCTTTAACCCACTGAGCCACCCAGGTGCCCCTCTCCCTTTCTTTTTGAGTAAATTTTGTTACATTGTGTTTTTCTAGGAACTTGACCATTCATCCAATTCTTCATATTTACCAATGTGAAGTTGATAACATAAAGTTCATAATATTCATTACTGTCTGTTTAATATTTACACAACTGTGATGATGTAGTCTTTGTCATTTTTTTAAAAGATTTTATTTATTATTTGACAGAGATCACAAGTAAGCAGAGGCAGCCAGAGAGAGATAGGAGGAAGCAGGCTTCCCGCTGAGCGGAGAACCCAATGGACCCTGGGATCATGACCTGAGCCTAAAGCAGAGGCTTTAACCCACTGAGCCACCCAGGAGCCCCAAGTCTTTGTCATTCTTGATGTTGGTTATTTGCCTTTTATCACTTACTCTCTTGTTTGGTCTCATCAGAGGACTGGAAAACGTGCTCATCTTTTGCAACAATCAGTTTTTTGGCTTTCTTGGTCCTCTCCATATGAGAATTTCCCACTTTATTAACTATGCTCTTGCTTTCATTGCCTCTTGATTTTATTACTTTGAGTTTATTCTGTTTTGTTTTTGCTTTTTTGAAATGCCTCCTTATTTTCATTCTTTATTTTTCTTAGTACATTTATTTAAAATATAATTTTTCCAGGTAGTACTTCCTACAGGCATTCTATAATGGTAACACATAAGAAGTTCTATTTGTTTAGTCTAAAATATTTAAAATTACTATTGTGATTTCTTTGAAATCTTGAAACTTATTTCTAGTTATATGTTTCTTTTTTTTTATTTTTTTTTGAAGATTTTATTTAATTATTTGACAGACAGAGATCACAAGCAGGCAAAGAGGCAGGCAGAGAGAGAGGAAGGGATCTAGTTATACGTTTCTAAAATTTATTTGCAATTTGATTTCTAGTGAAACTGGTATGATCCCAATTCTTTGAAAATGGTTGAGACCTATTTTATGACTCAACATATAGCAATTTTTGTAATTTTTCCAAGTCTTCTTCAAGGTAATGTGAGTTTTGCAATTTATGCAAGGTTCTGTGTATAACTATGAGGTCAAGTTTCGTGATCTTGTCTTTCAACTCTATATCCTTACAGATTTTTTCTGTCTACTTTATTCCATCAATTACTAAAAGAACTGGGTTAAAATGTTATTGTGGGTTTGCATATTTCTCCTTGCTGTTTTGGCAATTTGTCCTTAAGATATTTTGAGATTATGTTATTACTGGCATTTAGATTTTAAATTATTTTATCTTCCTACTGAATTGAAACTTCAGTTATTTACAAAGTAACTATTTCTAGTAATGGTCTGGGCTTTAAAGTCTAAAGTTTACACTGTTCAATCAGTGTAGTTACACCAGTAGCCATGTGATAAATATTTGCAGGGTAGTGTCTTCTATTATTACTTATATTTTACACAGAAGGAATCAGTGGTTAAGGAACAGACTGAACAGTAAACATAAAGATACCATCAGGAACTGAACTCAGTCTGTCCCCAAAGTCTATATTCTCAACTCTTATAAATTCCAAAAAGTATAGTCAGCTTAGATTCAGGGGGGAAATGTTCTCACTTTAATTTCTGCAGAGAATTTCTGATGAATTGCTCTCCAATTTAATTTTTTCACTTAGCTTTGAGTTAAATTCTCATTTCTCTAATATTCTCTTAACATTATAATTCTTAAAATCCTTTACCATACAAAAAAGAGACATTTCTTAATCCAGAACTGCAATGGGCAACCTCTCATTCACACAGCAGAAAGGTAAGTCTTTAAAACTTTGCTCTTTCCTTTGAAAAAGGCATGATTATCAACAACTGTCATGAGCTTGTCCCATGCTACTGAACTGCAAAACAGTATCTCAGTCTGCCCTACCCTAAAAGAGGCAGCTGGCTCAATGTGATCAAGATTTCTGAGTGATTGCACCGCTCTGCTGAGAAGGAAAGCTCACTGCAGCCTGACTTCAGGAAAAAGTCAAAAAGGATAGGTGCGAAGCTGATTCATTTCTCCTTGAATAGACATAGTAGTCTTTTTAATAGGAACACTAAGCAACTTCGGTAAACCTTTTAGAATCCCATAGTTCTTGTATTTTCAAATTTTAGTTTGAAGTCATACTTATTATGTAAAAAATAGGGTGGCCCAGGTCATGATCTCAGGGTCCTAGGTTCAAGTCTCAAATCAGGCTCCCTACTCAGCAGGGAGTCTGTTTTTCTCCTTCTACCCCTCCCCCTGCTCCTGATCTCTCTCTCTCAAATAAATAAATAAAATATTTAAAAATAAATAAATATAAATAAACAACTGCGTAATCAAGAAAGAAAGTTAAAACTACTCATGATTCCATGATCTAGAGCTAATATTTGATGTATTAACTTTCAGGTATTTTTCCTGTTAATTTTTATGTATTTTTAATATATATTTATAAGTAAGTATGTATGAGTATGGGCACGTACGTGTGTACACACACAAATTTAGAAATACAATGTATCTTTAGTGTGGATTCTGACTTAATATTACATCATGCATAATTCCATATGAGTTTAAAAATTCTTTAAAAATATTTTATTGACTGTAAAATACAAATGTACTCAAATTTATCTAACTACTGTTCCACTGCTAGACAATTTAGTCAATCTCAAATTATTCCCATTATAAAATAATGAAAATGAACAAATATAGTTATATCATTTGGTCTCTTTCTTTAACTATTTCATTAAGTTAGATTCCTGGAAGTGAAACTGTCAAATATTGTTTATTGGGCCCTAATATCCAGTCTCTTATTATTCCACTATAATAACTTCCCCAGATTCATCTCCCAGAATAAAAACTACATTTTCCAGCCTTTTTAAGTATGGCTTTTTTGTATGATTATGTTCTAGCCAGTGGAATGTAAATGGAAGGTCTATGAACACCTTGCAGAAGATTTCCTTAAAGAGAGGGGGCAGGATCTTCTCCTAGTAATATTTCTATCCTGTAGCTAGCACATGTACATGATGACTGGAATACCAATTCTGAATATTCTAAAACACCAGGTAAAAATCACCTGTTCCTCTAGAGTAACAGAGTAAGAGATGAAGGATCTAGGTCCCTGATGACTGTGGAGTCACCTGACCAGCACCAAACTGCTTACACAGGCTTCACAAAGAGAAAATGTAAATTTCCATCTTTTAAAAAACTCTTTTGGATTACTTGTAACCAAATGTTTTCCAAACTAGTGGAGTGGAAATGTTGCATAGAATGCTTTGGAAACATGTAAGGCTCATACTAGAGATGGCTAAATCACTTTCTGGAAAGTTGAACAAATACAATGCTTTTCCAACAGTATTGAAAGCACCCATCTCCCCACATTCTTGTTACAACATTACCATTCCAAACTGTTTTTTACTGGTTGGATAGTAACCATAACCCTGCATTTCTTTTATTAGTATACTGTATTAGAATTACATTCCTCAATATTTGTTCTTATAGTTTATCTTTATAAATTAAGATGTTAGTGCCTTCTTATAATAATAGCTCTTTACATGTGATGTTGGCCATATTTACTAGAAGTAGCCCCAGATTTACATTTGCCTTCTAATTGTATTGATATTGGTTTTCACTTGTAAAACTACGTAAGTTTCACATTTGCAATAACCCATTTGTGACTTATTCCACTTCTGTTAACATAAAAATCCATTAATCACAACGTTTTCTTCCATATTTTATTATTTCATTTGTCTGTGAATATATGAAGTCTTATTTATAAATACTTTAAGGATATAATTTAGGTTTTAACTATTTTTTTTTAAAGATTTTATTTATTTATTTGACAGAGAGAGAGATCACAAGTAGGCAGGAGGCAGGCAGAGAGAGGAGGAAGCAGGCTCCCCGTGGAGCAGAGAGCCCAATTCGGGATTCGATCCAAGGACCCTGGGATCATGACCTGAGCCAAAGGCAGAGGCCTTAACCCACTGAGCCACCCAGGCGCCCCAGGTTTTAACAATTTTTAAAGAAGGTAACAACAACGAATGATTCTAAGGGTTTTCACAAATAAACTTACATCTTAAAGTTCTAGAAACGTAAATTATAAGACCGTAAGAATGGATTAATGAATGAATAAGTTTTAGTTCACTATTCAAAAAGACCATTTTCTGTAATTCTTTTTAGGAATAAACAGAATTCCGTTTCCATCTTACTAGTGATAAACTTCTAAACAAAGGATCCCTTACCTCCAACCTTTTCTGCTGTCATGTACATGAAAGTTAGTCAACCACCAGGATATAGGAGGATTTTCAAGTCTAGGTCTTTAGTCAAACTTTCAGTTCCTGTTCCCAGAGTATAACTTTTTTTGAAAAGACAAACAGCATTTCATAAATGCACTCACAGACAGATGCCCACTAAATATTTCTGCTAAGCAAATTGGAAAATATCTGTTTGGTCTGAGCAACATTACATTTTTGTATGTGTTTACAAATATATACCCCGGATATTTAATAGCCTATGGAAGTTTTTGTAAAATATGTGACCTACCTATTGTAACCCAAAATAGTTCTTTTGCAACAATGACAAAAAAGCAGGAACAAATGTTTTAAAAAAAATTTTTCAATGGAGGAAAAAAAGCTTTCACAACTTCAAGAAAAGTGTATCTCATTAAGAAAACAAAAATAAAAGAAATGTTGCTATCATCTGCCAGTTTAGAGACATTACCTTCATAATGAGTTTCCAAATTATAATTACAAATCTAGTTGTCATCTGAATATAAAAGACTATGTAGTATAGTTTAATATGCATATGTCATATATTTTACTTATAAATTAAAAATAAGAGAAGGCATATAAACTTTCATTTTTGTAAAGCAGCAAATGTAGTAATTGATTTTTCAAAGATGTATATTATGCATTTTATGAATATACCTTTTTCCTACCCAGTGCAGTGCCAAAATTCTCTGTTCAGCTTTCAGAATCTTGTAAACGGATTCACACAGGAATTGTGTCATCAGCAAGAGGAGTGCTAGAAAAAATAAAAGTAGACCATTAACAGTACATTTTAGTAAATGTATCAACATAGAACTTTTGGAAGCAGGAGATTTTCAAAGATTTTTTTCCAAAGTTTTCAAAATAAATTTCTATATGTAAATTTACATAAATGTATCAAAATAAATACAAATATAATATAAAGTTATTGTTTATGGGGAAAGAGGCATTAATTTGACACTTCAGTGCTACCAGAATTAATCTAAAAACACATACACATATAAATTACATTACATGCATATATGTATATATATTAATCATATATATATTAATCCCCTCAGAAGTTGTTCATTTTGTCTCGTTTTCATATAAAAATCATGCAGATGCCATAGGACAGGCAACTTTAAGATAAACTTTTAGTTCTTGGAATGATTTATGAGAAATCTTCAGGTGTCCTCATAGATCCTTTCCCTGATTCCTTTCAAACACCTGACAGCAACTGGTAGCCGGTAACAGCTTAGTGGGAGTCATTCAGCTATGCCTGCATTCACAATTTTCACTATATATCTCTAGGACGGTGCTACTTAGCTCAACTTCAGAAATACTGTTCTTGCTACTTTCATGAGTGCGCAGAAGCTCTGGCCCATTTCCCCAGGCTGGACAGAAATGGCCTCTGCTACTCAGCTGAAATCCCTAAGTGTCAGACTTCTGAAAGCAGGGAACCCATACGTGGTGGTCTAGCCACAGCCTGGGTCCCAGACCAGTTTATTCAGTATTAGTTCAATCCAGGGAGAGCTGGGTAGTGCTTCAGTGTCCATTCTTACTACGCCATTGATTATTCACTTTTGATGACAAGATTTATGGCATTTGAGTAGTTTTATTACCATATGGTATCTGTCTGGAGCATGATGGGTAGGAAGGGATGTTACTTCACTCCAGTATCAGAACTTCTGCTAATAAACACAGAAATCCAAAAGCCGCCACACTGATGACTTCGCGTTATTGGGGCACTTGGGTGGCTCAGTCGATTAAGCCTCTGACTCTTGATTTCAGCTCAGGTCATGATCTCAGGTTTCTGCATGTGGCTCTGCACTCAGTGTGGAGCCTGCTTGAGATTCTCCCTCTCTCACACACACACTCCCCCTTTACCCCTCCCCCTGCTCTCTCCCTCGCTCTTGCTCTTAAAAAAAAAAAAAGCTCCACATTATTTCATTAGTTTGCTAATTATCCCATTGGAGAGTATTCCAAAATGAAAAAAGTTATTAAAAATTTTGAACAGGAATTATACTGCTACAGTAAAACAAAGGTTGTCTATACATAGTCTGCTAATTTTTAAAAAATCCTTTTCATTAAAAATGTTACTAAAAAAGTACCCCAAACTCTACATTTTTTCAATTAAGTGAAATGTCACATCTGACCAAATAAAGAGACCACACAGAATTTACTTAAGAATGAAACAGAAATTTTGTCATATCCTGTATGTTGACAACACAGAGATATACAGGTGGTAATTTTACCCACAAGAGGGAGCCTGTATTTTTACATTTTTGTCACAGAATTTGAAAAACTTGAATTTTAAAATATAAAATTCTAAAAATGTTTATTGATACCATATTCTTTACATCAGGTCAATTTCTGAGAAAGTCAAACTTTAGTTGGCATAATTTTACTCAACCTTAACATACAGTACATCAGATAACTGGAAGTATATTTAGAATTTTTACAAATTTCCTACCTATATCATATATTTTTTTTTCATATATAAGAAGGAAAATGTAACTGCCAAAAGAAGCCTAAGAGAAAATTCCTTTTAGGTGGTAGTAACATTAGTTGGGATAAATTGCTAGAATCATTATGAGTGCTCTGGACATAGAAGTAAAATTGTTTTTCAGTCATCCTTTTAGCAGAAAAGAAGCTTGTGTAAACCAATAATTTTCTATGCATTTGTAGAACAGGAAACACCCTATTTAAAAAATTACTGAGATGGCCATTCTCACTAATACTACTTAAAACTTGTCTAAGAAAGGATATAACTGGCATAACACTATAATGAACTCTCCTTTCTCAGAGTTGAGAATAAAAATTGTTTCTTTAAGAAAAAGTAAGCTTTATTACTTCATATTCTATGATCTCCCTAAACAGTGTCATAAATTACTACGACTTTCCAAATACATATGCGCTAGGTTTTGTAAAAACAAAATACAAATCGTCAACTTAAAAACTACCTTATAAAAACAAACTGTAGCAACTCTTACCAACCCAGAGTGATCTGCTCTATCACATTCAGAGATAGTAATAATTCAGCTGAAATTTGTTTTGTGATCCCTCATGAGTGCAAGGAAGACAGAGGACAAACTGCCCCTCTCCCCCAGAGCCCTCAAGCTACTCCACCATGTTAAATAATGGGTCAGGGAGTCAAAGAAGAAGGGGTTAATCACTGCTGTTGTGCTTCCTTCTGGAATTCCAACCTATCCATTAAATCATTGTTTTTTCTCCCACTAGGGACTGTGAATCTAATGGACCTAAAATCAATACCTTATAAATGACATAAAAAATATATTCATTTTATGGACTAATGTACCCTAGTGTCTGAATCCTATTTACACCCTCTACTTTAAAAAGGACCAACAGACCCATTTCTGCCAGTAAAAGGTTCCTCAGTCACTCTGGTGACTTGCAGCAGAATGCAATGTCATAGGAAAGTGCAGCAGGAGGGAAAGATTGGTGGCTGCAGACCTATTCTTGTAGAAACTTTAAAAACCTGGTAGGCGTGCTTGTGTTAAGAAACACAACCAGGGAGGAGCCCGCGCAGGTTGCTCCCTAGAGCTTACTGTGCTCTGAGGTGCGTGGGCAGGCCTCCTCTCTTCCGTTATTATGTTTCTAAACTTATGTAAAATTTTGAATGTATCAAATATTACAAAATATTGAAAAAAAACAAATGTAACTTCCATTTAATAGTGAATTCTATAATGACTGAAAAAAACTGGATAAAAATCCTGAAAGGCAGAAATGGTCATAATAGACCAGAGATATTAGCCAAGTAAACGTAGTATGAGATTACACATTCACTGTCATAGACCAGCTCATAGGCATTTCCTGTATCAGAATCAGCAGAAAAACTACCATAAAAATATACATGACTATCTGCTGGGGTTTTTTTTATGTATTAAGAACACACACACACACACACACACACACACACACACACACACATACACACACACACCCATGAGAAGGTTTTATATTTATAGAATAGTCTTTAATGCAGAGGACCCACATACATGCTTCAAATGCCCTTCTTATCTTATCAATTGCAAAGTACCATGTTTAGCTTAACAACAAAAAACCCCTCAATTTACAATCTGTTAGTAACTTTATAAGGGATAGCTTCTTCTACTTACAGTATTTTTAAAACATCAAATACAGAACAACCCTGAAAAACGCAAATATATCTGCAGTGCAAAGATAAAAGTATAGCCAAAAAAAGGAAGAAAGCTAAAAACTAAAGGAAGATCTATTTTCCTGAAAACAACAACAACAAAAAACATCATTTGACTTACTCTTTGTTTAAATGGGTACAAATCAAAATAGAGAATAATGAACAGGAAAAGCAAATTGAAAACAGATACTTTTTGAGATAATTCTAGCAACAGGTCAGCCTGAGATTCCCCGTTCAGTTTTACTGGCTTAAAATCCATATAGTTATAAAATTACAGATTGAAATTTTAAAAAGAAAAAAAAAAAAAAACTGTTGTTCTTTATTCCAATTGCCAACCAGAGCCATTTATCCCCTATTAGATAAAGTATAATAGACTCTACCGAAAGGGTCATTGGCCTTCCATTTAATGATATTGCCAGCCCCAATCTGCATTTTCCCGGCAATGTCCCTCAACACAGAATAAATGGCTGATCTCTTCACAATAACAGCTGATTTCTATTTATTAAGCTAAAAAGGTCACCATTTTCTACGGCTGGGCCGCCCTGCACTATTGATAATTTTATGCATAAACAAATGGCAAATTTGTGCCACATAAATATGCATTAGCAATTACTTTTTCCTCGGGCAACGCTCACCGCATGCAAATGTGTACCTCGAAGGGCCTGGTAGCTTTTGTTTTAGCTCTTGAGCAGTGAAACAAAAGAGCACAATAAACAATTTTAAAATTGCCAATCAATAAGCAATGCAAATGCAAAGGTAAATGGCAAGAAACTTGCTTAGAAACAACAAAACAAAAAGTGAGGTGGAGCAGGCTTGGTGGAAGGGTTTTCTTTTTTATATTATGTCATTTCTTTCTCTTCCATAATGAAAAGGCTAAAGTACTCTTGACACAGAACAGCTAGTGAAGCTGGTGCTAAAGCAGATGCCAGATGGGGAAAGTGGAAAATATACACATGTTGAGTAAACACACACACACACATACACCCCAAAAGGGGGTATGGGAAAAACCATGTTCCAATGTGATTTCAAATGCATCACCAATTCAAATTTCTGATTTTTCAATTTCAGAGATTCAGAGAATTTTAAAACTGGGAGGAGCTACAGAGATACATTGCCAAATCTTAATTCCACTGTACTGGGTTATGCTGTTTCCTAATACCATCTTCCTCAGACAAAGGGAATATATATGATCAATCAGTAGGATTTTTTAGGAATGTGAGAAGAGTAATAAATGAGGAATACATAAATGAGAGAGAGAGATCAAAATATCTACATGTCCTGTAAATGTTTAGGATTAAAAAAAACAAAACAAAACAACTATCCAATTCAGAACAATTTAAGACTAGTATCAGGGCATCAGGATAGAGAGATAAGGGGCTAATAAGGTGAGCAGTAACAAGTGTAAGAAAGCCTAGGAAGAAAAAGATGTATTAACTAATTTGAATATGAAAAGAAATGATAACTCAAAAAAAGTTGGTATTTTTTAATAAAAAATTAATTTCAATAAGATTTTTTTTTTTTAGTGCTATCTATCATGTACTGTTCTAAGTGCTTTACACACTTAGATCCACTAGGCTTGATCGTCCCAGAAACTCCTGTAGGTTAGTACATTTCATAGCATGGAGTATCAAACAGAAGTGTTAGAAAACGTGACCGGTTACTCAAGGCAGTGCTAGATCTGGGCTTTGGACCCAGTCTGAGGCCAGCACCTGCAACTTCACTACTGTTTAAGACTGCCATCTGTTCCTTAAAACCCATCCATTATGACCTGATTGGAAAATGGCTTTCTCAATGTACGGGGGGCCCTACTTTGTATAAATAAGTCAAATTGTATTTTAAAGATCTAAAATCAGGACTTAGGTAAGTTTCCTTAACCTAGTTGTTAAAATACCTTAGCTTCTATAAAATGTGCAATTTGTGTATTAGTATGAAGGCACATTAATACATGTACACTGAGAAGATGCCATTGTCTTAATCATTTGTGGACAGAAGCACACTTTCTGATCGCCATCTTGATCTTTCTATAATTAAAGGTTTTAGTATTATACAGTGCATTAACTCATATTAATAAGAAAGTAGTAAAGGTAAATAAATATTCTTGGCCTAAATGCAAATAGGAAACATGAACATCTAAAGTTAGCGTGTAGCTTTGTTCTGCTCCGAGCCAAGCTATTCTTCAAAGGGACCTCTTAGAATCCTCACATGGATACTAAAAGTCAAAATTCTTTAGAGAAGACCATGAAACTTCTCCTGGCAATACTGCCCCCTAATTATATCAGAGTTGGAAGATCAAGCCTGTTGCTAGCACATTGAGTGCCTTTGTGTAAATAAGAGACAGATGCCCCCTTAGGTGGGCCATTCAGAAAATACATTACCTACACAACCATACAGCAGGCCCTGAAAGAAACTTTATAGTTTTCTTCGTTAGAAAAGTGTCATTTAAAAAAAAAAAATTAAAAAAAAAGAAAAGTGTCATTTCTAGTATTAAAACCCAGCTTGTTTAGAAATTTTTTGAGAACCAAGTATCCACTTATTAACACAAAATCAGTACAGATAGATCCCAATATGATAGTAATATCTTATATGTTAATTCTAGTAACTACATAACTAGTGTACTCCCATTTTGCTTTGTTTAGTTTTAATTTTCAGTCTTCATGGCTGAACATATAAAAACTTGAGTATGGTTTTTCTTATATCCAATACATGCAAAAAATGTGTGCCAAAGACCCTTACTATATAATAGGTCAAAGTTTTAATCGTCAACATTTTCCTTTACCCCTCTATGCAAGGGAAAGATTTCAACTGGTATGTTATATGGACATCACAGTATCCAAAGGCTCAGTATGGCAGAGGTTGGGTCTAATAATCAAACTATGTGTCCCGATCCCACTTTCAGAGCAACAAAGAAAATTAGGTTTAGATAGAGTATATATTTAAGGGGTTCAGAAAAACCAAATGAGCAGCAGGCAGTTCTAGTTAGAATTCTGTGTGGATGGCAGCAGGAAAGTCATTGCCTCATCTGTCCTGGGTGAGGGTCTACCAGTCTCTTTGCTTTAGACCCTTTCTTTGTCTGTCTCCTGCCCTGATGAGCTGGACGTGGGCTAACCTCAGTGGGACAAGTTTCTCGGACTCCCCTGGCAGTTGGCTTCCAGGTGAGCTCAGCTACTGGGAAGAGACTGGAACCTGATGTTGGGGGCGGGGTGGGACACCATGGTGCACATGTACATGGGTGCAGGTCTGCATGAGTGTATGTGTGTAGGTGAGCACCTTAGGCTCACTCTCTCCTTCATTTACTTTTTTAAAAACATGTT
This sequence comes from Taxidea taxus jeffersonii, assembly GCA_003697995.1. Classification (NCBI taxonomy): domain Eukaryota; kingdom Metazoa; phylum Chordata; class Mammalia; order Carnivora; family Mustelidae; genus Taxidea; species Taxidea taxus. The sequence goes on from ML109549.1 coordinate 81,336, forward strand.
ATTATAGACACTTACGTATTCAAAATAGAGACATGAGGAAAACAAACCGCCATCACCCATCTTCAAGTTTCAACATCTATCGACTTTCTGCTGTTTGAAGTTCTTCCCCTCTTCCTCTGTTTTACCAGGTATCTTGGGCAGAAGCCCCATCTCCACCTGGCCCCACGTCCTGCCAGACAGGTCCCCATGCTTTCAGCCTCCCTCCAGCAAACTGGGCAACCCTGCCTCCTGTTTTTGTCTCCAGCATAAGGGTGGCAGTAACTTCTTGCTGAACTCCAGGTTGCTTTTACAATTTATCATCGTAAGTGTGTAACACTTTTTCAACATTACATGCCCCTTTTTAAAATAATCACAGTGGCTCCTGTCTTCTTGCTTGGACCCTGACCATAGAGAGTACTGACTTTATTTTGCTTTTTATCACCTACTGGCAGAACCATTATTTATCCTTTATTCATAGTGCCCTTGAAGCAGGTCAAGGCCACCTGAAGTATAGGACCTTGTCAATAGCATACTGGTCCAATATTCACCATGCCTGAAGTGTATGGTCCTATATGTAATATTCATAATGTATTCATGTACCAGACAAGCTACTCGTATTCCATATCATCTCTCAATTAATATTGATATCCTGTTCTTTCATTGACTTGTCTGAATCTATGGACCAATGAAAGCAACAGAGACCTACTATTGGTCCTGGAAATTCTACCCACTGCCTAACATCATGGAAATCTGGCTAGGCTATTGTAAGGATGTAGCTCAATCTGTCATGAAAATACATTTTCCAATGGTAGATGGTGGAGACTAGTTAACCAAGTTTATGTCTTAGACAAGATATGTTTAACATACAGGCATTTGTTTATTCATAACAAAACATGAACTTCTTATGTTAGGAATGAAGACAAATTGTGTGTGTGTGTGTGTGTGTGTGTGTGTGTATACACACACACACACACCATAAAAATGACTGATGTTAGATAGCTCTTACAAAATTACACTTTGAAAAATTATGGGACTATGAATCAAACATATAGATTAAATTTCTCTGAAACAGACATGTGCTTAATAATTAATGGGAAAGGATACAAATAATATTTATGATTTTAACTTATCCAAAACACTTGAATAATTATGCAGTAATCATATAACTCAATGAAGATATACTTATCAAATGTGAACTCTAATCTGTGAGGAAATTTTAAAACATATAAACAGATCTTAAAATTCAAATGATGGACTTTAATCAAGCTGTACTTTAACCTACTTTAATATAAAGTCTTGTTAGAAAACTATCCAGACCAAAAAGCATGTACAATATTTTGTAATTTTTAGTGGCAGCAATCTGGATGGATGCAAGCAAAGAACAAGAGGTGGCAGTGGGAAAAAGAGAAAACACAATTAATAAATTCAGAGTACCCAAATCAAAACTGGGTAAAACCAATGACCAAGGATAAGATGATGATTTCAAATATTGGTTCAGATCTGGTTTCTGTCCTAGAGGTAGGGGACTATATAAGTACTCAACACCCAGAAAAAGTCAACCAGAAATACAATGGCTATGACAAGTGTGCTAAGTCAGGTACACTTAGGAGATGATACATTAGGCCGAAAGATCAAATTTAGGAGTAGGAGAAGGGGGTTGATCCTTAATTACAAAAAGAGATTTGAAGGGTTACCATTTACAGGATATACTGTCTCAGTAGTCCACACAAAAGAACAAGGCCTTGTTTTTGAGTTTTGGTTTCTCAGCAGGGTAATGGAGAAGTAGATTTCAGTGCCTTGTGAAAAATAACTTTTTAAAAAAGAATGGTCTAACAGTAGGATTAGTTGGAGCAAAGCCAAATAAATGATTTAGGATTGAAGCCAGGGCTTTGGATTCAGACAGAATGGGTCACTTTCTGGCTTTGCTACTTACTACCCAAATGATCTTGGACACAGCTGCACAGTTTGTGTAGCCTTCAGTTTTCTCATCTGCAAAATCTTCCAAATATATTCCATATCGAGGAAAGGTAGAAGATCAAGCAGAGACTGCAGGGCCATCTGTCAGAGGTCCAAGAACAGGATTTCTGAACTAAATAGTACATTGGATCATGTACCTTTTATGATCCATTTTAATCTGAGATTAAATTACTCTAGTTCTCAAAGATCGGGCATATATTTTTATTCAATTCCAGGCTAGGAAGGCCAGCACTAAATATTTATTTAGTTAAATTCTACATTATTTAAAAGGTTTTGCATCAGGTAAAGGATATTCATTTTTGACCAAAAAAGATAAAGCTATTACATAAAATACAAAGCTATTACAAAAAAAACAAACAAACAAACAAAAAAAACTCACAGCAGATTTTTAGTTAATAGAAGGCACAAAACATCATAAATCAGATATAAAGTAACAAATCAGCAGTATCTCTTTTTTAACAAATTTACATCATTCACTTTCTTTTCTCCTTTTCAAAGTCTCTAGTTACTTAATTTATAGATGCTCCTTGGTTACTGAGGAAACATAAACAAAGTACGTATGCTTTTTGAACACCGAGTGCTGCTTCCTTGCTGCTGTCAGCCAAGTCTTTCCACTACTCCTTCAACCGTGCCTTCTGTCCCAGCCCCTCAGCACATGGCAACCAAGAACACAGAAAAGTGAGCTAAGCAGGACTAAAGGGCATCTTCAAAAAAAGTGATTCTCAAATCCTTTTTTTTAAAATATATTTTTCTTTATTTAAAGATTTTATTTATTTATTTGATAGACAGAGATCACAAGTAGGTAGAGAGGCAGAGAGAGAGTGGGGGAAGCAGGCTGTTTGCAGAGCAGAGAGCCCGATGCAGGGCTCGATCCCAGGACCCTGGGATCATGACCCGAGCCGAAGGCAGCGGCTTTAACCCACTGAGCCACCCAGGCGCCCCTTCTCAAATCCTTTTTTGCAATGCCCTGCGGTTCCTCTGGTTATTTCAAGGAAGGTTCTAAAGTTTTCGAGGAATTCTTAATATAAATAATTTGTTTTTTTTCTTATCCTAATAATTAGAGAGATCTTTACCCTTTACAAGGCATTTTCACTTACACTATCCGATTTGATTCTCACAGCAGTTCTCCAAGCTAGGTATGACAGGGGATGATCTCTCTTTAAAATGAAAAACAAACTCAGACAAATTATGACTTGACCTCAAATCACAAAAGGACAAAGCAGCATAAAAAGGCAAGAGCCCAGGTCTAGTCTTCTTTCCTGTCCACCGTGCTCTGGAACAGATCACAAGCAGTACTTTAAGAACTGGCAAAGAGGTCTTGTGGAAATCCCTCAAACTATGGAAGCCTAAATTTATTTCTGAAGCTGTGAATGTTCATCAGGCTTATGTGATACTATTTACCTTCTCTTTCATTGATTGAATATTCTCACTTTTAAAAATGGGACTAGCACAGTGGTTCTCCACAGAGGGTGATTTTGCCCCCCCAGCCCTAAGGGAACATTCTGCATTGCACTGCCATTTTTAATTGTGACCCTAGAGGGGGGTGGGGGGTGGAGGGGTAGGGTGGCTACTACTGGCATCTAAAGGGTAGACAGAGGCCAGGGATGCTTCTAAACACCGTACAGTGCACAGAGTATCTCCCTACAAAGAAGAATTATCCAGCCCAAAATGTAAATAGTGTTGAGGTTGAGAAACCCTGGATTAGCAGTATTTTTATTTAAGCCATCTGTTTTTGTCTCTTATTTTTGTTACATAATCATAATAATGCTTTCAGAACGTAACATTTGCTGAGTACTAATGACTGGTTTGGCACAAGGCTATAAGCTCTTGGGTAGTCACTAATTCCACAAAATGCCCTATGCCTTAATCTTTGCTGTTTGACAATACATTGAACAGTGGTTCAAGTGACAGAGGTCACCATTACTGAGATAAATGGATATTTAAAATAATTTGTCATGGTATTTATAACACTTTGCTTATAAGAATGTTGAAAATAAAGTGATGCAAATGGGGAAAGTCAGAAGCATACATTTTGACAAGATGAAATGAAAATGGAAATTTATTTGAGTTAAGGGAATAATCTTTGACTTTCCTGTTATGTATAGCATACACCAAAAACCCACCAACAATGCATTTCCAATCTTAAAAATGAATCTGGTTATCTTTTTATGTGGCAAATTGTTTTAATAAGCATTATAATAATTAGTAATGTCCTCATTAGAGAAAAAGCTATCAGTTTTTGTCCTTACCCTGTTCACATTCTTCACTAAAGCCAGAGTTCTCAATTCTATTTCCTATTGGATAGGGTTCAGGGTGCCATCTCTGGACTGAGTTCTGTCCCTTTATTTATTTATTTTATTTTTTTTTGGTAAGCTCTATGCCCAACAAGGGGCTTGAACTCATGACCCGGAGATCAAGAGTTGCATGCTCTACTGACTGAGCCAGCCATGTGCCCTAAGTTTCATTCTTAATTAGAGCCAAATAAAAGACCTGATTCTGGGGTAGCAAATTCCTTCCATCACAAAAATGCCACATTCTATCTCCTATGTGGTATCTTGCTTCCTTACTCTTTATCTTTTGGTGTTCTCAAATATGTTATCACTCTGAATAATGAATTAGGGATTTAGAGACTTAAACTTTTTTTAGTTCACATACCCCTTTAAGGAATCTGATAAAAGTTGCAAATCCACTCTGTAGAAATAAAAATTTCCATGTTTGAGAGACCATTCCCTGTAAGTCTCTGTCTCTTGTGTTCTTTTATGAATGAAGGCACCAAGTGCCTTTCTTTGGAGCTACCTTTTCAAGGCTATTTGTACAAAGTCAAAGGTAGTGTCTCCCTCCAGAACTAGCGTAGGTATGTGTACTGTCCAGTGTAATAAGGATAATATCTCATTTAGTGGCAAAGGTTAGGCCTGCTTGCCACCTGATATTAAAGAGTCAGGTTCCTTAAACTCAGGTTATCCCTCCCCCCCCCCACAAGTGTAGGCATCCCCAGGCTGTCTTTGAATCACCATATGGGAATTAAGTCTTAAAGAACTGATACAAATGCTAATTTTCTGGCTACCAGAATTGCTGTGAGTGATAAACTGTACTTTGTCACTAATCCAAGATCTTCTGTCTTCTATCTGCATCCATGAAACTGTGGCAGGTAAGCTGATGTACTAGCTTGCAAAGAGGGTAAAAATCTTGGCCCTTCACAGTTCTTAATGCACACAAATAAGAAGCATTTTTTAACAGATGGCCATTCTGTCCCCATATCCAAAATCAGAAGACTAAAAGTATCATTTTGTTTCTTAGTCAGTAAACAGAATGGAATGATCATAGATTCTAAAATGTGAAAGAACCTTAAAAATCATACAACATGTGTATTTTGTTTTAGCAATAATAGTAGTAATAGCATTAACTGAGCACTTTCTACATGCCAGGCACTTTGTTATGGGCTTAAAAAATAACACTTCAGTTTATTCTGATAATAACACTGATGAGGCAGCCATTATTATCCTCATTCCACAGAAGGAAACAAAGCTCTAGGTAAATTAAGTAATTTGATCAAAGGTACATAATCAGTCAATGTTGGAACCAAGATCTAGGATATGAACTTGGCTTGTGTTTTTAGTCACCTTTCTTTTCTGAGTCCCACTCTGAGCTACATGGTGGTGGCAAAAAGACATGACCTTTGCCCTTAGAGGCATAGGCCTTAAAGAGAAAGAAATCAATAACCAGACAGCTATAATAGAATGCCTTAAGGGTTTTGAGGGAGTATGCACAAAGAAGGCACCCAGCTCCCCCAGAAGTAAGCAATAGTTTCCCAAACAAAAGAATGACTGAGATAAATCCTGAAAGAAGGTTAAGAGTGGGCCAGGTGAAGAAGTAGGAATAATCCATTTCTTGTTTTATCTGTGAGGAAACAGAAGACCAGATGCAAGGCCAAAGTCATATAGATGCTTTGAAAAACAAGATTGCAGTCTGATGGCTTATGAAAGTTCACTATCTTTTGCTGTCCTCAAAGATTATTTCTCACTTTTTATCAGGAAGTAAGCAATGCTCAGGATTATCTACTTTTTATGCTATTGTTATTCCTCTTTTATTATTTTCTTAAATATGAAGTCACTAAGCATTGGGCATTCAAGGAAATAATATACGAACATAGTGTATTAAGAACATCTCCTTGCTAAAATGGGCATAAAACATCACAAAGTGTTCAAAGGGTTAATAAATCACTTGGAAATTTAAATGTCATTTTCTATTAGATTTTATTGAAGGACTTATCATGATTATAGACAAAGTTCCAACAAGGTCAACATCAATGTTCCAAAGACATGAGCAGGTAAGCTAAAGAGAGATCAAATAAATTGTTTAAATGTTACAGCATAGGTAGTTCTCACGAATGTCTCTGCAACCAGTCTAACTTCCATTAACATTGTTAGAAACTCTCTGATATGAAGAAAATTACTATAACTTCAGATATTACTCTAAGGGGCTATTGCTGTAGAATAGAAATGAAGAGATGTAGATAATCTGCTAATGTTCATCTTATTCACATAAAGTGTGCGTATAGGAACAGAAAACAGAAGCAAGAAATGCAAGAAAATCATGCTCAAAGATTTGAGTCCAGTTGTAACATCTTCTAAGTTACAGGTATAGTACCTTCATATGGATTTTGATAGATTCAGTATGGTTTGGTAGACATTCTGAATCAGGAAGTGAGGTAAAAAGGACTATGTTTATCCAAAGAGCAAAATATTACCATAATATTCCTGGCTGGCCAGATGCTGACTAGTTAGGACTGTAACATCACCACTGGCAGCATCACCACCATCACAGGCACATGTAGGCTCACTATAGGAAAAGTACCACTATGATCAACGGTTCCTAGGGGCAAATGGAGATGGATATGCAGTGATTACACCCTGTAGCTGCCAGTGGTCTAGTGGAGGTGGGAGGAGCAAGAATGCACAGCTAGATAAAAGGACAAATGTTCATCCCGCAAACATTTAGGGAGTGCCGTTTCTAAGCAAGATACCGTGACAGACTAACAGCTAAAGAAATCCAAGTGGCAGGGCCACATGAAGCTTGGAACTAGGGAGAAGAGGTGCTAAGAGCTTCTTGTATTTCCAATATAGTCATTTCCAGTCCTTACTCAAGCCAGAGGGGATCAATGGGGACCGAGATCAATGACAGTCCAGGATCAGAATCACTGACATCAGTATTATCAGTATTATTCAATCTCATCAAACTGAGGGATTGTTTTAGGAGTGACTGAAAAAATGGGATCTTGTTCAACAGCACTTGACTAAAAAGGAAACTCGTGCTTGAGGTTTAATTACTTATAAACCACCTGAAGGTGCACAAATTAACTTCTGACTGGGATTAAAAAAAAAAAGTACTCAGCATCATATTTAGGATACTCTATTAATTCAAACAAATGCCTAGTCACGTGACAAATGCTTTTCAATATTTCAAAAAGATCTGAAAATGTGCTTTATTCCTCACAGTTTTAAACTTGTATGAGGACCTTTAGAAACATTGCATTTATCTGACTGTTGCAAAATGTGTTCTCATTAGGGGAAGATACAAGTTTTGTAAGGCCTGAAACCTATATGATTAAGGGTGCCCTCTTCACATCAGCCATAATTTCATAGACAGACTTTTATGGATAGAGTAGAATTATACACAGAGAGAACTTTTTAGGGAGACTTAGAGACACAAGATAAAGATATTTTAATCTTTCCAGTGGTATAGCTGATAGAATTTAGTTGTCATCCTTGTTGTTAGAGACAGTTGAGAAAAAAAATCCTTTCATCTTTCCAAAGTATTTTTAATAAAGTAATGTAAAATTTTCAGACCCAATCAGATTTTGGGAAACCTTTCACAAGTTTCTTATGAGGTAAAGGATTTGGAAGAATTTTCCAGAGGGTAGCATCTGGTTCTCTCCATTCAAACCCAGTTCTTCTTCCATTGGGTACATGATTTCAGTGTCTAGTGACACAGGAGAAACTTGCTGTTATGCTGTTCGGCAGGGTCATTCCCAGGAGCCATGGTCATCCTGCATGGCTACTAATCACATAACCGTACATGGAAATGTGTGTGGATGATACACATGAATTCTACTCAACTTAAACTCAGTGTATCTCCAAATTAATTTCCCTTTGTATGATCCCTCAAATGCCTGTGCCACTCTAACACCACAGGTAAGTGAAAAGGGATAGAGGAGAAGCAGCAATCCACACCAATAGGGGTACTAGTCACCTTTGCAGATTTAATGAAAACATATGCTCATGCAATTACCATATTAGGACACAACCAGGAGCACAGAATGAACTTACACTACACTTGCTTCAAGGTAGAGCTGCCTCTGGTCTGCATCAAAGCGTTTTCATTTTTGTGACCTCAAACTTCAGGTGGCTACACTGGCCATCGATTAAAGCAGTTAACATGACTAAACTTCAGGTAGCTACACTGGCCATCGGTTAAAGCAGTTAACGTGAGCTACTAGGTTCTGTAAATCTGTTCTAACACCTCTTGAAAATTTACACGGCCATGGTTGTATCTACAAAATGAATCTTCAGCATCTGGTGTGAATGCCCCTGGACACACCATCAGAGAAGGAAGACAGGTATGAGTATCTCAAGGACTGCGAAGTGGCACAAATACTAAAACAATGATGAACCAAATAAAAGAGGAAAGGAGAAAAAACTTCACGGATTGCGTACTTTAGAGACATACATTAATATTCCAGAAGGCAGGCATTTGTATACCAAAACTGGCACAAGCAGGACTGTACTCATTTTCTACTTTCATTCTAATTTTTTTAAGCCAAGGAGAGTCATATCACCACCCTGCTGACACAGCATATTGATCCTGGTTCCTGAAAATTGAATTATACTTTTCTACTTCACTATTAGAACCGGGTTGTGTCTCTAAGTTCTTTAACATTTCTCTTCCCCAAATGGCATAAATTATCACATCTAGCTTATCTCCTGTGATTGTCTTCTAAGTGTCTGGTGAAATAAATCACCATGACAGAACAATAAATAGGAACAGAATAGAAATCGCTACAATAAATGGTAAAGTGCCATTTTTAACATTATTCTGACAACCTCAAGCCCTCCAAAAAAATAAGATATAGAAGTCGCTCCTGTAAAAGTATCAGAAATAGATGCATTTGAAACCACAGATTCAAAATGCTAAACAGAATTCTGATGTAGGGACCCCACAGAATTTGATCAAATGTATCCATCTGTTCATCTTCATGTAAATAATGCTCACACAACCAGTGCTGGGACCTCTTCTAGGACAGTCCCCGAGACTTTCATTACATCTGTCACTTCCCCTGTTTACAGCTGCCTCATCAGTAACTCATGGGGTTTTCTTCCTAAACATTCAAACAGCATCCTGAGGAAACAGCACCAGGAAAAAGTTATTTCCATATTTCTCCTCTCTCTACCTGATTTCTGCCTCAGTAACAAATACTAATATCCAATGTAATACACTCTTCATGGACGCATAGAAACATTTCAAGAAAGCCCTTTGGTTTTTCATTTCTGCTTCTTGAGCCCTGAGGGGACTATTTCATAAGCAAATGTGACCGCCTCCAAGCAAGTACCTCTCACACTTTCTACCTCTCACTTGTGGCACAAGAAATGGAGTTATATAAATGCACAGTATCCAACCATTTTAACAGTCTGCATGGTTGACATCTCTAAACAAATCTCTAAGAGGGAAACAGTAGTACCCTTTAACCCTCATCTGTGGATGGATTAGCCTGTTTCAGTGGCTGCAGGTTACTGAAGGCAACCATGTCTCCCTGAAAATAAAGTGAACTTCCTGCACACAGACCTAGCAGAGGGATGAAGCAGGTGACAGTCAAATCAGGGAAACCTAATACACAGAAACTGAAGGATCATCGTTGTTGGTCCCGCAACTGACCTATCTTTACATTTTCTGTGTTCTTTCCTCCTCAAGAGATCAATATCACGTCTTACAGCTCCAAAAGGTATAATATGGAATTCCACTGACACAGTGGGATATGGGAGAGAGCCAAGCATTCCCAAGTTTTCAGGATTTTACATTTTAGTAACAATAAATCTCCTCCAAAGGTTTAACACAGATATATTTAATCATAGATATGTCTATATGCGTGAACTTTTAAGTAGAAGAAATTATGTATACATACACATAACACACATAGGGCACACTCACATTTCTATTTCTTTTCTTTTCTTAGCAAAAATGTTTTTTTCCTTATTAATCACTCTTTTTATTGCTGGAGGACCCCAGATCTTAGTCCCCTCCTCAACAACTAACAAACGCATTTCCTCCAATTCTCCCTGGTTTGAGCACATTTATCTGCTCAGAGTTTCTGTTGCAACATAGAGAATTAAGTGGAAGAATGATTCATGTGTTAGCTATTTCACACACCTCCAAATACTTTAGCCCTGAAATGTAAAACTGCATGTATGGTGTATCTAGCTTGAAGAAATCTGAAGGAAAATGTGTGAGCACTAAACTCTGCATCATTTGGGCTCACTAAAGGGTATTCTGCTCTGTGAAACTAATACTGGTTTTTATATGGCATTTTTCAGTTGGTGCATCTAATGTGTTGCCTTCAGCCCACATGAATCAGAACCTGTGTATGATATCAGGCAAACTGATTTTGTTAATGAACATTAAACATAAACCTTCTTTTACCCATTGTATTATTTAGGGATATGCCTTATCTTTGAAAACTGAGCCACTTATAGAAAGAATAAAGGAAGATGAAATCTGTGAATGAACATATCCTAAAATGGTGCTGAAAAAACTTCCTATCTTTCACCAACACCAAACAAACATTTATCTGAGACTTTATCACAGGACACGTAGCTTCTGAATTAGCAGAAATATCTCTTTGGAGGCTGATTTTATTTCTTTAAGATACAATCATCAAAATTCGCCTGCCTCCTATTTCTTCATGATTCTTTTCAGTAGCAACACTGCAAAATAATTTAACGGGAAAAGGAACTGCTACACCGTGATTGTGAGATCTCCTCGCTGATAAATCAGGGAAGTCACAAACGTTTAAGACTATTTGGCACTGAAGTTCCCCACTCCAAAACCTGTGTCCTCCATCAGGACAGGAGAATTCTGAAGAGACCCAGACATGGTTTACAACAATCCGGGCCCGGGCTGGGGCTTCTCATGTTAGCTTCTCCTGTCACCTTTGACATGACTGTCAGGTATAAGCATAACCTGGACCTTTAAATATAATAGCAAACTCCTGGGTAAATAAGGAAAATATCTTTTGAAACTTTGAGAACCAACAGTTGTGGCATTCTCATCGTGATTTTTGATGATCCAACTTTCTGACAGTAGCAACCATGTAAAATGACAAGGCAGTAAAAGCAACATGAAATCACTCTCCTATGCAACCAACATGTTCTCTCGATTGCTTTTCCTAACTAAAGCATTATCACTTCACAGCTCTAGAAGGCAAATCTGTACTCATCAGATATTGTAATCTTAAGAAAGAGTGGTTTAAAAATGCTAAACCTTTTTATTTCTTAGATAGTATAATTTCTGCCACCTGGACATCCATCCACTCCACATGGACCTACACAGACAGACACACAGACACATATACACCAACACAACCCTTCTGTTAATCCCCAGTTTACCTGTCACTCCAACTGCCAGGCAATTAATAATTTTTTTTTTGTATTTAACAGTCATAGACATAAAGGTAGTTATGCAAATTGTTTTACAGTTTTAACTTAGATGAGACTAAAATATAGTTTATATTCTTTCTTATTCATCTGCTTAAGTTTCTTCCTTGTAATTAAAATTGTGGATCCAAACTATAATTTGGTCAAAATCTCAAACATGACTGATGCTTATTACCAAAGAAGCTTATCTAACATGATGTATATTTCAGAGGACAAAACTTAGGGTTTTTAAATCACCAGGTCTTTCTGTTCAAAATAATCTGTGTTGAGCTTTATCTTCTGCCACTTTCCTATTCTCCCAAGGCTTTTTTTCTTTCCAATGAAACAAGCTGTTCTTTCCTTTCTCCATACATCATGAGCTAAAAAGCAACCCAGCACAGGTATCTGGAAATGGGATTTCATTAACTACTATAAGTGACCACAGTCTAAATCAATTAAACAACAGAGGTAAAATCTCCATGCTCTCCCTTAAATATTGCTAAAGCTACATACAGAACTGCTTAAAATAATGAACAGATTCTTCATAGCGGGCGAATGACTCAACAAGCCAAGAAGGTATAATTCCTTTCAAGACTGTCTGTTGTATTCTCACTGCATTCCCAGTGCTTCAGGGTCAGGGCAAGAACTCCAGGAACAAGGGCATGGTGGAAACGCATTGTCACTGGGTCTGGAACTGTGCGTGGCTGCTGGGAGCATTTTCCTAAGGAAGAGAATTGCACAAAGGCTAACTCACAACCCACTGCTCTTGCCTATTTCCACTCCCTATTTCCTTCAAAGTCTTACTTCCACACAGCTTTCGGATGACAGATTCACTAACAATGAGCAGCCACGGACCACACACCCTCCATTAAACTTCACCCCTGTTTTCAAAACAACATTTTCAATAGCAGCAATTTTAAGTTAAAAGGAATTGGATTTTAAAAGATCTTGCAGGGGACGCCTGGGTGGCTCAGTTGGTTAAGCGGCTGCCTTCGGCTCAGGTCATGATCCCAGCGTCCTGGGATTGAGTCCCACGTCGGGCTCCTCGGGCTCCTTGCTCGGCAGGGAGCCTGCTTCTCCCTCTGCCTCTGCCTGCCTCTCTGTCTGCCTGTGCTCGCTCTCTCTAACAAATAAATAAATAAAATCTTTAAAAAAAAAATTTTAAAGATCTTGCAGGATATTATCAAAGTTTGATTCCAATTTCAAGTCTATTAAATGTATGTGTATTCTTAATATTTAAAAGAATAGTGTCAAGATCATTTGCTCCATAAAAATGAGTAATGAAGTAAAAAAGATTATCTACATAAAATGGTATATTCACATAATCTGTAGTTGTACCAGTAGCAACAGCATTAACAGTGGAGCAGTTACTATATATTACCCATTATTTCTAGTACTTAATGTGTACTTTTTCATTCAAATCTCAGAAAAATACTATGAGGGGAATGCTTTGATTCACCTAGCTTTTATTGCTCCACACAAAAAGGTACAATGTTAACCTTTGTGTTGCTGGTGAGTCTTTATCTTCTTGTGCTATCTTTAATATTCTCCCACCGCTAATACTGGAGTAAATCACATCTCAACTACTGGCCTGGGTAGCTTTGACTCTCAATTTCTCTATAATATAAAAAAAGAATTTACCAATTTATAAAGTACTTCCTATTTGAGGTTAAACCCCTAACTCCAAATATCAGAATAAGTAGAAGAAAGTCTCAAAGAATTAAGATTTATACAAAGTACCTCTTATTTGTGGTATCCAGCCAGGTGAGAACCTCATATTTTAGGTACTTTCCCTTTGTAACTGTGACTGCTTATATCTGGGTACATTAAAAAGCCTTAGAGATTATAACTTATCAGAGGTTCACACTTTGCAGCTTACTGCCTATTGTTTAAAAGATTTAAAGTTTTCTGCACAGCATCTTCAAATGTCCAGGGAAAAGAGGCTATATAAATTCAAAATAAACAAACATTAGACAGTTTATGTGGTAGCACTTTCAACTTTCTTGATATGCCTTCCCAATTGATTCAAGGACATGATATCATGTAATAACTTAATTTCAGAAAAGAAAACTAATTTATCCCTAGTGAATGCCACTGTTTCCTAATACACGTTAACTGGTGTTTCGAAAGTTCTACCTCAAACAAGGGTTTATTTTTAGTGGCAAAAATTTATCTCTTCTGATTTGATGCTTATCATCTTTGCTACCCTTGATTTTATGACCCCTTATCCTGCTTGCTATGCCATATTTAATTCGTTAAGACTAAAGAGGGCATAACAACCCTTCATTTGCCCAAGACAATCTCAAAGGTAAGTAAAATTCTAGAGGCATTTTCCTGAAGGAACACACAGAAGTACAAATTTTTCCTTATGAACTTCAGTGAGAAAGAAACAATGCTGGAATTTATGGTATACCCGAGAACCAACTAAAACACTGCTGTCATCAACAATTTAAAATTCACTTTAAAATAACTTTTGCAAAAGCCACAACGTTATATTTTAAAGGTTGACAGAAATTCTGAGACTGAAATCCTGCCAGTGGTAACTTCTGGGTTCAGAAAAATAGAAAAACATGCCAGAAAGGGAAAAACCTGAGGAAGGATGGAGGGGAGACCCTACATCAAGAATTAAAGTATACTGGAATTCAGATATATCTGCATTAACTATACACGTTAGCTAGTTACAGGAAGCCTTAAAAATGGTGTTAAATGCACCATCTGGAATCTTGTAAAATGAACTTTTACCTGATGGTTAGTGGCAATTTATTACTAAACACAAGAGAGATGTGTGAGCTATTTTGGACTCAAATAGGACATTATCCTTGCAACAAGACCAATGTTCACTAAGCAACATATCCACGGAGCAGTAAAACAGACCACTGAAATTGTGGTAAAGATCCTATAGCATAATGGATTTCAGTCTGTGAACCAAGAGACTTTTTATTCCTTCTGTTAGTCTCTCCTCACAAAATTTTTCTTTCAGGAAGCCATCCAGTAATAGTTCTTCTAAAACTACAATCTTCCTTCAACTTTCATATTTGGTGTCTTAAAAACAGTGTATTGCCTATTCGTTTAGCCCCAAATTCCTAGGTACCTGGTAGTCTACACAAGTTGTGAGAATCAAGCGTTAAGATTGTAATGTTGGGGGGAATCAAGAATTCTTTTTTTTTTAAGATTTTATTTATTTATTTGACAGAGAAAGATCACAAGTAGGCAGAGAGGCAGGCAGAGAGAGAGAAAGGGAAGCAGGCTCCCCGCCGAGCAGAGAGCCCGATGGATGTGGGGCTTGATCCCAGGACCCCGGGATCATGACCTGAGCTGAAGGCAGAGGCTTTAACCCACTGAGCCACCCAGGTGCCCCAAGAATTCATTTTTAAATTTCTTTTTGCTATACCATATTGTCTCTGTGCATATTTTATATGTGTACATAGTAACCGAAATTTCACCTACGTTTATCTACAATGCTGACCGCAATCTTTCAAATGATCCTTCTCTAGTTTTTTTTTTTTTTTAAGATTTTATTTATTTATTAGTTAGAGAGAGAGCACAGGCAGACAGAGAGGCAGGCAGAGGCAGAGGGAGAAGCAGGCTCCCTGCCGAGCAAGGAGCCTGATGTGGGACTCGATCCCAGGACGCTGGGATCATGACCTGAGCCAAAGGCAGCTGCTTAACCAACTGAGCCACCCAGGTGTCCCCCTTCTCTAGTTTTATATAGAAAATGTTCTTTCTCCATCAGTGCCATTACAAAATTCTGGGAGTAACAAAACCCCACAGTTTCCAGACTCCCAGCACTACCCTGAGGTTGCCCCACTGCTCCCTGCCAGGAGCCAGCAGCTGCTATCACCCTCTGCCATGTGGAAGACCCAGAGACAAGAAACCTGTGATCTCTGCTTCCTAATTTGCCCCCAGATGAATGCATAAAGTCGCTGTCGATCCCGACAGTCTCATGCCAATATTAGTTATTGAAAAAAGTATTCCACTTCAAGAGACAATTTAATTCTCTGAGACCTATTCCACTTTGTACCGAAATGCCATGGACAGCTGTCTTAAACAGTTGTCCAAAATGCCTTAAGTGTCTGAATTATTCACGGAAGGCATCAGTTTCAGTGGATATATCTTATGATAACCATGAATATATATACCTCATTATAATGATGAATATATCTTATGATATATAATCATAAATATATCTTATGATAACTACGAATTAAACATACTTTCCACATCTCCACAATTAAGTAAAAGAGCTGGAGTCAAGACATAACTTTGTAGAAAGTTTCCAGCAATGCTAGAACAATTAGCTATTTTTATAAAATACTGTTACAAAGCAAAGCATGAAAAATATTCCAAATTCTTCACTCCCTTATTACAGCTCCTAACAATGTTTGGTTCTGATCAAGATGCATTTACTTCTGAAGTTATTTTTTTTCTGTTATTTTTTAAACAGTGTGTGTGAGCACGTGCCCACTTGCACAGTCCTGGGTGAAGGACAGAGAAAAACGCACTTTCCTGTCTCTGGCTATATGAAGTCAATAAGCCATGCAGATTTCCACAATAAATCACTGGGATCAAAGCTGGTTTTAACACATCAAAAGTGTTTTTTTTTTTTCAGTGCTATTCTTAAGGCAATATATATCAACGTAATCAATTTTGATGAAATGAGTAATTTTTGTTCCATCATGTTCACATAGGTAAATATACATTCATAAGGCCTTTATAAAATGTTTATAGAAATTTCACCATAATAAATTTTTGTTTTTCTTTATTATTTCAGTCAAAAAATAAAATACTAAAATCCAACCGGTGAAAGGTCTCATCATTTTGGCATGGTTCCACTCAGATGCAAAGATGTCACAAGACAATCTTAAGGTAGGTATTTCTGTATTATATGTATGCAATCCTGTTCTCTCCCACCTCCCTTCTTCTCTCTCTCTCTCTCTCTCACACACACACACATACACACACACAGACATACCCTTCTACATATGTATCTCCTTAAGGTTTGTTTAAAAGAAGATATGAGAAAATAATATGCGTGTGCTTATGTGAATTTAGCATCATTTTAAGTTTATTCATAAATATCTTGATTTCCTGGATTGCTAAGTATATCTGCAAAGGCTTATGGGAAACAGTTTTATAAAAGTATGTTTTACCACAATTTGTACTAAGGTACTTTGTAAGTAAGAACTTGGAAAATGTTTGCAAAGAGCTTCCAGGTATTGCTTCTTTTACTTAAAAAACTTAGGAAAAGTAGGTTTCAAAACAGAAAAATAGGGATAGGTCATATAGAGCTTGGAAAATTTTCTAAGCATTATAAGTTTCCAGGCCATTGGTGCAGTAAGGAGAAATCCTGCTGGGTAATCAGGAAAGAGGGATTGCTTACTCTGCTTGGAGTTTTGGGGTGGCTGAGTGTTTAAGTTGCAGCCCACAAAAAATGGTAGCGAAAGACGAACTGCCAAGAATTTTAACACTGAAAGTGAGGAGAAAATACAATCATTGTTGCCCAGAATCAGTCTCCTAAAATGAGTGATTAACTAGGGACAGGGTCCAATGTGTCACAATGGGACATATCAAAAGCCATTATATAGGGACAGCTGATGACAACAGCACTCTGAGTGGGGAAAATGAAATTGCTGACTTCACATTAGTCATGGGGGGGAAAACAACAACAGTAACAACAACAAAAACTTAATTTCCTAAAAACAACACTCTCAAAAAAATTGCACCAAATCTAAAAGTACATCAAGATTCACTATGAGCCAGAGGAGCCAAATAAAAAAGCATACATAATATAAAACAAGGCTCACAAAAGAGGCCGTTTTTATAGCTAGTGCTATTAGAGAAAGGCCACTGTGTATATCTACATACACACAGGCAAAAGAGTAAGGGCATAAAGTATAATTCCCAAGCAAATTTTGTAGCCACATACAATTTTTTAAAAGATTTATTTATTTGAGAGAGAGAGGGTGGAGAGGGGCAGAGGGAGAGCAAGAATCCTCAAGCAGACTCCCTTCTGATAGGAGAACCTAATACAGAGCTTGATTCCCTGGACCTTGAGATCATGACCTGAGCCAAAATCAAGAGTTAGCTGCTTAACCAATTGAGCCAGCCAAGTGTCCCACCACATACAATTTTTTAATATCACCAAAATACGTGAAATCCAAACACATTCAATATAATTCAGATAGTCATTAAAAAGACTGACTTATCTTACTGCAAAGTTAATAATAATAATATTATAGCAGATTATATTAATAGTATACAGTATGGGGGGAAAATGAGAAGTTAGACATGATGCTCATAGAAAGTCAAAAAGCACATTACCTATTTATCCATTGAAAAATGTGAAGTAAAACATACTCTGCCCCTGATTTGAACAAGTCTTCTTAATCACTGAGAATGAGGACTCCATTTATGCTATAGCATGCTTCCTAAAAAAGAAATAAAGGCTAGCTTTCTTTGAAATACAGCAAACTACATGTATGTATAAATGTGAAGAAGCTTAACTCAGTTTAATTACGAAACTATAGGTTTTCCAGGTGTATTTCCTATAGTTTAAGAAAGTTTGAAGAACTTCTCTTAATGTTTGTATTAAATGGTTGTGCTTCCAGCACTGCTCAGGAACATCCCATGTAGGTAAATGAAGGATATCCCATCCCTTCTGCTATATCTCATGTTATAAGCAAGTCAGTAAGTCTAGCCTACACTCACAGGGAGGGAGTTAGTTACACAAAGGTGTGAATGCCAGGAAGAGGGGATCATGAGAGGGGCATCTTAAAGGCTGCCTGCCCCCATAGGTAAACTTAAACCTCAGACAGTTCTATGTATTAACTTATCTTTTTTTGAAAATTTGAGAAAGACAGAAATCATTCAGTTATATGTTATGCTAATACATAATGTTGGGATTACTGAACTAATGAAGCTCCAAAATTCTTTGCAATCCTAGTATACAGTGAAACTATGAATCTGTGGGATATACCAGACAAAAATATGTCAGAATTTTAAAATCATGCCTTTAAAAAGGCATGATTTTAAAAAGTGTCAGAGGATTTTTAAAATCTTTAAAAAGATTTTAAAAAGTGCAGGAGGTCAATGAAGAAAAATATCACATGGGGACGAGTAAAGGAAAAAGCTTTGGCAGGTTTTGGAGTAAAGAGAATTCCATGTGAAAGGGACAGCATGGAGACAGAAGACAAGCATGGAAGTGGGAAGTAAAGGTCTTAAAGAAACTGAAAATAGTCTTGGTTTTTAGACTGATGTTGTCTGGTAGAAGAAGACTGGAGAATGCAGGTGAAGTGAAATACTGGGTTAGAGCAGAGAGGAGCATGAGTTCCAAAACAAGGAAGCTGAACTAAGGTAAAGGAAGAGAGTCTCCAGAGCTACCATGACATGAACTCAGTGCTACTAGAGGAAGACAGCAGACTTATCTCTTTGTTCATGTTTTCTACTTGCTCTCTATTTTTTTCTTTGTTTTTAAAGTAAACTCGACCCATGATGTGATGGCCCAGACTCAACGACCCTGAAATCAAGAGTCGCATACTCTTACTTGATCTCTATTTTGATCTCAGTCTCTCTCCTAACCCACAATTCCACTATGCCCATTCCATTGATTAATAGGCTCAGCAAACTTAGCCTGTCTCCCACTTTATTTACAGTTGGTCATCTCATATCTGCTCTCCTCTCCTCTTCCTTCTCTCTGTTCTAGCGCCATTATTAATTCAATGCCCTTAGATAGAGAAGGGGCAATGTAGACCCCCCAACCTCCCTCACCCCCACCTTTCAATCAGCCCAACCACTGTCATTGTTGATCTTCCTTCAACCTTCCATTCCCCAATTTCCTGGCTTATGTCAGGTCCTCAGGAAGCCTTGCTATAACAAGCTAGAGATAACCACATAACCAGGAGGCATCATCCACTCTAATCAATGCCTGGTCCTGAAGAAGATTCTGGAAGAATTTTTACAATCAAGTCAAAGGGATGGATTTAGAAGACCCAGAAACGATGTTAGATTTTCTACCAGTCTGGTAGAATGGTGGCCTGAGAGCCAAAATTATGTTATTATGACTAATCATGTTATTGTAAAATAATGATGTCAATAATTATGTTAAATAGTAGAAAATAAAGGAAATGATATTGTTCAAACATACGAGACTATGTTCTGATGTTCACCCACAGTATGCACAGGGATCTTTTCAGGGACTGCTAAAAATCCTTGAACATGCATCACTGTAACAAAGAGAGATGTCAGTCCTTAGAACTAAACCCAATATGCTTTGTGACAGTGACTGTGATTCTGTTGGACATTTGGTACACAGAGACAGGGTGGGGGAACGATTATATCATTTCTGAAATATCAGTGGCTTGTGATGAGAATTTCTGCTTTGAATTCCTTAAGCAGATAAGGGGTGACTGGTAGAAGGGAGGAAGGGTGAGGCAGCCTTGTTAGATTTGGCTGAAGAGATTAATCTTTAAGCTATTCCTAGGAGAATATGCAGGAGAGAGAAAGGCAAGGAAAGATATTTTTAAGATCTCCACCTGGGACTCCAATTTTTTCAAAAAACAAAATAAGGCAAGAACAAAAAAAGCAGAACTCTTCCTGTAAAGGGACAGGTTCTGCCCAAGAAACTTAAAAATCAGAAAATTGTAGATCTGACCTGTTTAGAACAGGTCTTGGCAGGTGTAAACCAAGTACCATGTTCTGCTTACGGCATTGCCGGACTGAGTCCCACACCCATCAGAAATTCTCCTGAAGCTGGAATCCAGGGCTGGCAGGAGGTAGGGTGGGTGGGGAAAGCTGGCATTTACTGCTCACCTCTGGGGAGCCAGGGGAGCCAGGCACAGACTGGGTGATGCCTGCACCGCCAGCTCAGATCCTGCAGATAAGAAGATGGGGCTTGCCAAAGCAGTTCGAAGTTTGTTGTAGTGTTTTTAAAAGGCCAGTCGCAGAATGACCCCAAATAGACAAAGAGGCAGTGTCCCTTCACCTCTGACTCTACCACTGAAGCTGTGGTGTAGGATCATGCACAGACTGTGATTTGAAGAATAAAATCATACCCTATACAGAGAGCACAGAGAGCCCTGGCTAGCATCACACAAGAAGTTCTTGGACTGCCCTATAGCCTTGAGGAATTGCAATCACTTTTCTGGTTTTGCTTCTGGAGAAGGCAAATGTACATACATGCTCTGTACATAAATGGCCCCCATGAAAAGGGCCCACTGCCAGCAGGAAGAAGGCTAAAGAATGTTTGGAGGGGCAATACTATGAAAACCCTGAGGACTTAGATTGTGGGACATTTTCCCCTTACATTCAGGCTACCAGAAGCCCAGAGAGGGGAGGGAAAGAAGGAAAAATGTCCCTTGGATACATATCCCAGGTAGGAAGGTGGGTTGGGATGGTGGCCCCCTTTCAAATCCTACCCTTAATAAGAACAAAGGTCAGAAAGGTGCTCAAATCTCAGCCCAATTCCCAGACACAGGGCAAGACAAGGACTCTGAGAGAGAAGAGAACACAGCTGGAGACGCCGCATAGCCATTTCTTTTCTCCACCATATGACGTCACATCCTCCATCTTCTGCCAAAGACCAATGCTCATCTCGCAAAGATTCCGGGACTGATTAAAGACAACAGCAATGGACAAAATGGTATTCAGCACAACAGCAATGGACAAAATGGTATTCAGCCTCCTTATGGATTCAACTGTGGTAAGACTACTCCTAAGGTAACTGCCATGTTAGGGAGCTCTTGGTTAGCAAGAATCCTTCTTACAGGTATAAACACCACAGGGTAGCTGCTTACAGGGTTGCATGTCAGAGAGTTTTAGATCAGTGAACATTACTGAAACGTATGTTCATTAGCCAAACAACTACTGTCTATATTTACAAAGGAAACAAAATGCCTATATTTGTCTATGAGAAGATAATTTTTTATTAAAGATTTATTTGTTTATTTTAGAAGGGGGTGGGAGAGGCAGAGGGTGAGGGAGAAAGAGAATCCCAAGCAGATACTCTGCTGGCATGGAGCCCAGTGCAGGGCTCCATCTCACAACCCTGAGATCATGACTTGAGCCGAAACTAAGAGTCAGATGCTTAACTGACTGAGCCACCCAGGTGCCCCCACGAGAAGATAATTTTCAAAACAACTTATCTGAAGTAATTTTAAAGCATGACAGCAGAGCTATGTGTTCACATAAAAGCATATGTCATTTTCTACAAATCCACAGTGACTAAAATGAATGAATATATATATATACACACATACACATAAAAACATAAATAAATAAATAACAAAGGCCTAAGTAATAACTTTCAAATTACCTCCCCCAAATCACCAATTTGAATTTCGCTTCTTCTTTGCTCCGAGCTTCATTTTGCACACTTTAAGAATCTTGTGGGAGATGTCTTGAGTTCTTCTCTAATTCCCAAATTTGCAAATATAGATATATTTTATGAGGGCTTATTGCTCACAAATCCCAACTCGACTGAGAACCTGGTATTGTCTGAGCTTAATTTCACACCACAAGTTAACAGCCTTTCCAGAATTCACTGAAGTTTGATTTCATACTTGATGGCCACACTTCAGGACAGCAAGGGAAGAATAGTAAAACCTTGTTTGTTAGGAGAGAAATGTTGAGAAGTCACTTAAGATTTCTCTTTCGCTGTTAAGTAAGCTGATGATACTAAGGGTAGATTCCATGTACTGAGGGCTGCCCATGTACCAGAGACTTTACAAATTATCCTTATGTCATCTATTTATGTTATAGCAATCCTCACAACCAATTCTTTAAGACAAGTTTCACCATCTCCATTTCAGATGAAACTATGGTTTGAAGAGAGTACCCAAGGACATGATGAAGGACCCAGAACTGGTCTTTTTAACACCAAAACCCAGATCTGCTTACCACCATGTTGTACCCCTTCCACACTAGTTACTGCCTCTAACACTACGAATGCACATTTCAAATGTCTGCCTCTGTAAAATCACATTTTATGACATCACAGAGCCTAGTGGGAAAAGTCAGAACTATGAATAGTAATTAAATAAAATATCTGCTGTATGATAAAACTAACCTCTTCCTTGATTTAAGCTGCCCTCTTTTCTAGAAAATAACAGTATTTGTGGTATATGACTTTCCTAGAATAAGAGAATTCAAAGAATTTCTGAGTACAAACTGTGTAAGAACTTTAACACACTTTGTCTCTATCACTATCCCCACCAGGTCCTCTGAAGGAGGTATTGTTTTTCCTATTTGTAAGGGAGGGTACTGAAACTTTGAAAGATTTAAGGATTTAGCTAAAATATCACATTCCTTGAAGACAGAGATTAGGCTTTCCTCATTTACGTATTTGTATGCATTTTTGTGCTTGTATACACAGAGCCTGTCTCAGTAAACGCTGAGTAATAAATGGACAAAGTGGAGGAAGTGAGATCCAGCATGGACAGTGCTTCTTGTTTACCACTCTCTAGCTAGATGTTAATAAATGCTTTCTGGAGGAAGAAGGAAAAGGAGGAAGCAGGGGAGGAATTCATCAAATCTCACTCTCTTTTGAGCTTAGAGCACAACAGGATGAATTCTCTAACATCTCCGAATTTACAACATCTACTACGGCACTTAGTAACACTCAATAAAAGCAGACTGACTGTAGGAATCCTACTGAAATAACGAATCAAAAACAAAGACACACAACTAGAGTCACTCTTGAAAAATACAGGGGTTAGTGCACCCTCTACCTCCTGCAGTCCAAAATCCACATCTACCTTTTGACTCCCTCTAAACTTAACTATTTATTAATAACTTACTGTTGACTGGAAGCCTTACCCATAATACAGTCAAATAACACACATTTCGTATGTTATATTTATTATACACTGTGTTCTTATAAGAAAGTGAACTAGAAAGAATGTTATTAAGAAAATCATAAGAAGGAGAAAGTACATTTACAGTGCTGTTCTGTACAAAATCCATACATAAGTGGACCCACATAGTTCAAACTCATGTCTTTCAAGGATCAACTGTACCTTTCCATACAGACAGAGACTTCCGATGGCAAACTAAACATAAATCAACGATTAGGTCAACAACTACAAAAAAAAAAAAAAAAGAAAAAAAAAAGAAAAAAAATAAAAAAAAAAAAAAAAAAAGGCAGATAAAATAAAATGGAACAGAATATGAGAGAAAATGAAATGTCTACCTATGGAAAACTGAGTGTTGAACGCAGAGACATCATCATGGCAGAAATTCATAAACACATCCACAGTAGTATTCAGGTCCCATACCATTTAATAACTTAAAAGTAAAGGTCAGAAGAGTGCACAGAATCACCAATCAATGTGAAAAGCAGTGCTGTTAAATACATAGAGAAACTGAATTCACACATTCCCCTCCCTTCTGGCTGTGATTTTTCAAATATAAACTGCAGAGAGCAGTAGAATGATGATATCACCATAGAATAGATGTTCTACTTAACAAAAATGATCATATTCTTATTTTCTTCTTCCTTGGGGAGCCTTCATCTCAAGATAACTTTTAAATAGAAACAACCAGCTTTTCAGCAGAGCCTGATTATCAATTTACACCTCTGGCAAAAGAAGGCCTAGAATTCTATTGTTTTGTTAATTGTCAATTTGCATCTTTGAAAGGTGTTGCATTTTCTCTTCTTTCTAGCAGGTTAAGACTAATTCTGTATGTTAATAAATATTATAAACACTTTCCACAGAAACATAGTCTGCTAAAAAAGTACTACGTTATTATTGTTATTCTCTGTTTTCTTCTACTTAATTACATCTAGATCTTAAAGTTAATTTTATGAAAACCAGTTAGGCTCTTACTTAAAGCTGCTTTTTCTTCAGAAAAAAAAAAAATCAAAACAAAACAAAAAAACTTTTGCTTTCAAATAAACATTTAGATAAAATGTGTTTAAAGGGATCAGTTATTGATAGTCATGAAAAAGTTATGAATTAATTAAGGCAAAAGTTCACTAAGAGACCTTTGATTTTTACCTTAAGTATATGATTTAAAAACATTCCTCCCCTCCGCTTCTCTTGGTATATATTTTACAAAGTAACATAAAATACGGAAATACAAGTTGTAAAAAGCATATCAGGAAAGGGGTTACAAAATAAGATAAATATTACTCTTTACACTTCTGTTTACAAGTAATAACTTGGAGAACTAGAAGTTCTTACCATGCCTTATCAGTACTAGTTCCAGTACTTGATTTGGAATGATACCATCTGAATGATAGGCTTGTGAAAGCAAGTATTTTTTAATCTACTGCAACATTTTCCCTATCTGATTGCTAGATATAAAATACTCAGTCAAATATTATCTGGTAACTCGAGCTTTTGTGCTTAGGGAGGTGGTATTTTAAAAGATCAATTGATCACTTCTTATTAGATTCAAGGGAGGATGTTTTAAAGGCCATCTCTACTGTTAAGAAACATGGCTTCACAGGTCATAAATAGTTTTAATTTACTAAATTTATTTATATTCTAATGTCTTCCTAAAAGGATTTGAGAGGGGATGATCCTTGTGTTGCTTTGCTTTCACACGTGCCAAATCATGGATAAACAATATTTATAACAAAGATAATATATTTAACATGTCTGTAAAATGCTTTGTAAAATATGAATGTTCCATGTGTTATTTAATTACTGTCTATGGGCTTGCTCCTAAACCATGGCATCGCTCTGAGGAGATGCATCTATTTAATGTTATACCCTTACATTATAAATATTTAAAGCTTTCTTGAAAGTATTAACACCTTGAAATAGTTATCTTTTACCATTTAAATCAACTTTCCCAATTCAGCCTCTCCCCATCCCCATGGTATTTGTGTCATATACACACATACACACATACACAATATATACATTTTATACATGAACCCTTTACATAATGCCTTAATACTGTTATATGTTCCTTTCAATAAAATCTATAATATTGGTCAAACTAAATCTATTTTGGAGAAAAAGATAGGAAAAATGATAATCTAGTAAGTGGAAAGAGAAGTCACAGACATTTGGTGAAGTAGTGAAGAGGTGAGTTTAACAATGCAAGGAGTTAATTCTAAGCACAAATAACCCAGTCTTGTCAAGTAATGTCAGGGAACCAGACAACATGCATTAACAGCTTAACTGGTTTAAATATCTGAGCTATAAAGGACTTTCAGTGTTTTGTTTTCCTTTTCTTTCCTCACTTTTCTTTTTTACTTTATTTATGCCCTTCCAATTTTAAAATGGTTCTGGGACAGCAGACATCTACTTTTATATTTCATAAACTTTTTGTCGAACACCTACTATGTGCCAAGTTTGTCGAACTAATTTTGGGGAAAAAAATAACCAGAGTTTGCATGTGCATATTTTAGGAGTGGGACTGAACATAATATTACACAAATGAATTTCCAGTTTTAGCTCAAACCTGATGTCTCTGGGAAAAATAAATAGAATTTATTCAACTATCACCAGAGAATAATTTTAACCATTTTATGTCAGTTGATTGGAATTATTTTTCAGGTTAGGTTGTTGGTAGAAATTTTGAAGATGGATGGACACATTTTTAAAATTTTTACATTATTTAATTCTGCCTAAAATCTGATGAGGTTCCTATCAGATATCTGGCCTCCTACCCCATCCCAGAATCCATGTCTTCCTATGGTCAGGAAATGACTATCTGCCTCCCTTTTTTATAGTGAATAAACTTGACTAAGAGTATGATCTCTGGGAGGTTCTTGAAAAATATAAAACAGGGGCGCTTGGGTGGCTCAGTGGGTTAAAGCCTCTGTCTTCGGCTCAGGTCATGATCTCAGGGTTCTGGGATCAAGCCCCATATTGGGCTCTCTGCTCAGCGGGGAGCCTGCTTCCTCCTCTCTCTCTGCCTGCCTCTCTGCCTACTTGCGATCTCTGTCAAATAAATAAATGAAATCTTAAAAAAAAAAAATATATATATATGTATATATAGAACAATGACAATGAAAATACATGTTTTATCCTAGGCAAATATTTAGCAGGATTTGAATGTCTTATACTATACCAAAAAAAGTATATAGACTTCCGAGTTTAATGAAATTCCCTGATAATAACTGATTAAGTATTATATATATATATAAATATATATATATATATATGTTATATATATAAATATATATATATATGTTATATATATAAATATAACAATAACTGATTAAGGATTCTATATAAATTAAGCTCAAAGAAAATGGTATTTGAGAAAACAAACTAAGGACTCCGGTATATTTAATGAAAAGAATGAAAAATAACTTCAACTTACAGTGAGATCATAACTAATTTTTTCCCAATCCTACTGATAGATATTTAGGAACTACATTTAAATCACAATGCAAAGGATATAAGTAACATGTCCAAAACCTCCTCTGTTTTCTGTTAAGTTTTTAATCACAACTTTCCCATTTTAGGCCTTATGATCAAATAGCTCCCCTCTTCAAAATGCACCAAGAATTTGCCATAATATGTGCAGTAAAATCTAAAACCCTTTCTGAAAATTTATTACATTTATTTGTGCTTCAGGGTTTAGTTCTTATATCCATATTCACTTTCCATTTTTGTCTATGCTCACTTTCTTGCTGATGAGTCTCACATTTATATTTCCAGCCCACACTTCTGTTAAATACTTTTGCTTGGGTATTTAATAGGAATTCAAACTCATGTTCAAAACTAATCTAGTCTTTATCCTCGAACCTGCTCCAAATCTCTGTAATTAAAAATAGTCAAGTCCCATTTATTTAGGCCAAAATCCTCAAGTCATCTGTGATTTTTCTTATGCATACCACATATTCACTTGAGTCAACAAATCTTGTTGACTAAATCTTTAAAGTACCCTAGATCGATGTTTTGACCACTTCTCACCATCTCCCTGACTGATCCAATCCACTATGATCTCTTATCCGGCTGACCGCAATTGCCTCTGACTGGCCTCCTGGTTACCATTCCCTGACCAAAACCTTGGTCTCTCCCCACTAAAGCCAAAATAATCCTTTTCAACATTACTTGGTTCTCTCTGCTCAAAACCCTATCAAGGTTTCTCTTCTCATTCAGATAAGGATTTTGGCTTCATGATAAGCCAAAATCCTTATCATGTTTACAAGGCCCACAGGACCCGGCTCCAACTGTTCTGACTTCATGTCCTACTATTTGCTTCTTCAAGGTACTCTGCTCTAGCCACACAAGTCTACTACTCTTCCTGAACACCACAGACATCCTCCCATTTATTGTTACTTTTTTTAATCAGGCCCATTATCTGTCATTCCCCCATGAAGGCAGGGATTTTTATCTGCTTTTTCATTATATCATCCTTTGCCATTCCAGACAAATATCAAGAAATTTGCCTGGAACATAGTAGGTATTCAGTATTCATTTATTGCTAGATGCTAACATGGCTGTATCCCACTACTAGTTCTAAGCTCTTTGTCTTGTTTATTAATGCATGCTCATGTCAAGAACAGTCCAGGACCATAATAAATATTCAATAAATGTTAACTACTTAATGAATTAATGGATTAATTAATGAATTAACACATCAGTAAGGCACAAAGTTTTAACATGAAGGTCTTCTTTGAAATCAAGTAACAAATTGCCTACTTACTCCCATTTTGCTTTTGTCTTGTCTCCTCACTTCTAACCTTTCTTCAATCCCCATCTCCCCCACCTTTTTTTAAAACTCATCTTTTCTGCTCTTCCTAGCTAGGTTTAGTTAAATTACACTTCTATTTCTAGCTTCCTATAGAGAAACACCTATAAAATAGGTGAATTTAAGTAAGAATGTACACATCTACTAAATTTTAGAATTCTCTGCAATTACCATATATTTCTTTCCGTTTAGTTAAAAGAATGTAACAAAGATTAAGACATTAAAAAAAAAAAAGGTAAAAAAATACAGAAACATGATTCAATTCTTTGAATATTTACCATATTTGGAAGGAAGGTTGTATGCACATCCTAATCATTTACATTATTATGTAAAAATGTATGTGTAACGATACCTCTTCTTCAAAGTTTCAAATTAATATGTTTAGAGGCTAGGACCAAGTTGATTCATCCCCATTCCTTACTGGCTTTTTTATGATTTTCATTACCAGAATCAAGAGTAGAAAAATCAAAATATAAAAGTTTCTTTTTTAATAATTATCATTCAGGAAATCATTTAGAAAACTTTACTAATATCCTCTAGTTGTAAAAATAAAGGAGAAACTAGTTCAGATAAAAACCATCCTTGCTGTACCTTTCCAGCATGTGGTCCTCTTTATTCTGAAGGCCTTGGGCACAAATGAAAGTTACAATTTTAAGTCCCACAAAGAAATCTTGAAAGTGCCAAATATCTGTTCATCTAACTCGGCTTTCAGAAAACGGAGGCATGTGACTCTTTTTGAACCTGCCTTCAAAGCTAAGGATCTTCAGCCACAGGCTTCTCTTTCACATCACTTGGGCCCACTGGAAATCAGACAACTGTGAAGCTGCCTGCATTACCCTGAAAGCTTTGTAGCCTCTGCAGGCACAGCCATGCTGGGGACAGTCACCTATGTCACTTGTGGTATTCACTTGGTTGGTAATTACGGAATAAAAATCACTGGAGTCCTAACATGTGAAGGAAGTGCCAGGAAGCAGAATTCTCTCAAGATAATTTTAAAATGACTAATTTCATCACTTGCTCTACCTATCTTTGGAGTAAGCAGGAGTGGGGTGGGGTATGTGTAAAGGGGGAAGGATGAAGAGTCCATGTTGGTACCTAGTCATACCTACCAACCAAAGAAGCAGAGGAATCACCACCTTTCCCATTCATATGAAACACTACATAATGAAAGGCATACATTCATTCATTTGTCTCCTTCTGACGTTTAACAATAGACTTGACAAAATTTTCAGCACTCTTTCAACTTAATCATCAAGAGTGACTGGAATTCCTTATTCTGGCCCTCTAACTTTCGGGGGTAGAAAGAAGAAAGAAGCAGAAAATCTGCAGAAATACAAATTAGTGCACAGAAATTCACAAGCTTCAATATCTCTTAGCATGTATATGGGAATAATGAAATAGAGCTGTGCCAACTACATTTAAATTCCACATGTCGTTTCAAAACGTATTTAGAGAAAAATCAAAATTTTTAAAGTTAAAAATAGAGGCTTGCTTTAAAAAGCATTCCTTATTAGGTAGAATAGTCTTCATTTAACATTTTTTTTCTGAAAGCAAAATAGGATTTCTTTTTGAACAAATCCTTTCCCGTCTGTAAGCAAGAAACTGTGGTAGCTGAGATAATTTGGTCCTACAACAACATTAAAAAAAAAAAAAAGGAAATTTTTTTTATAAGTTTTAACTTGTAAAATTATAGTAACCTTTTATCCAGTGGTCAGCATCTTATAATCTCTAATTCTGGGGGAACAACGAAGCAACCAAACTGTTAAAATGACCAAGATGAAGCCAGCTTTCTAAAATTATAGAACTTCAATGTGTCATGGAGGAACTCCTATAATGAAAGAGATAGAGAAAAAGCTGAGTCTTTTATTTCACTCCAGGACAATAACTGACAGTTATGATTAACAATGAGTGTCAACCATAAAATATGTTCTGTGTATTATTTTAAGAAAGCAGTTTGTAGCACATTTTAGGAACTTTTCCATCTGAAAGGTTTGCATTGAATGAAAGATTCAGTTATGTGAAACACTACTTATTTTGAAGACTTGCAATTTTGAATATAACAAATGTCATCTGTGTAAAGCAAGCTTGAACTTTGACTAAGTGTCTAGTGAATAGCATAATCATTATCCCAGTAATAAGAAACAGTTTCCTAAACTCTCCTCAATACTATTGTGATACATGTTGGATAATCATCATTAAAGCATTCTTGGTCCTAGTCTTTGAAGATCTTCATCTCTACCCCTTAACTGCCTTGCCCCTAAGTATATTCACCTGACATCAGCAAATTACCAACAGCATTCTTTCCATTGTCACTGGTCCTCCTCCACCCCTGAAATCTTCAGCTCATCTTCTCCTTCTCACACAATCCATCTCAAGGAACTAACTATCCATAAAGTCCTATCGTTCACTAATACCGGCAACACATCTTTGACTTCACCAAATCACTCAGGCCTTTCCACCTTCTTTTTCCTTCTGTCTATGAGCCAGTCCTTGACTTTACTTCTCTTTGCTGTAATTCATCCCTTAACTGTACTCTGCACCCTCATCTTTTTATCCCTTTCTCTTTTCATCCAGTATCACCTGAAACTGCCCAAATCTAGATCAATTAAACAAGAGACCTCCCCCAACTATTTGCTCTTCCCTTATTCCAAATTTTATCTACTCTAAATAAAATATATCACAGCCTTCTTTGGATCAGGGTATAGCTATGTGACCAAGTTCTCAGAGTGTAAGCAAAAGCGGTGTATGCAATTTCTGGGATGTGACATCAACTGAAAGGGAAGAAGCATGTCTTTCTTGTCCTCTTCATTTTTCTCAATGTCTGAAATATGACTGACACAACAGCAGCCATACTGGATCTTGAGATAGGCCTGGAAATAGTATAGCATTGCCCATGTCCTTGAAACCATAGAGGTTCATGTTATTTTGGACTTACTACCTTGGGATATTTGGAAAAAACAAGGAAACCTTTATCTTGTTTATACCTCTGCTATTTGGGCTTATTCTATCACTGGAAGTTGAATTTAAGCCTACCTAATTATGTTGGTGACCAGCCTTCTCCACTTTTATACTTTTCAATGCCTTCTTTCCTCTTGCATAAAATGAGAATACTGATGCTTAGCCCATAAATATGTCGTGAACATTAAAGATTTGACATTGCCTGTTACATTATAAACATTCAAAACTGTTGCCATTATTATTAGCACTATCCAGGTACAACCAGTATTGCTGGGAATTCTGTAAAATTATAAGGATCAGTACTTCTATTGAGACTTCAACGCTAGTAACATAACTTCCTTTGCTTTTAGTAATCACTTACCCCAATTCCTTCAGGGATTATCTGCACACTAACACCTGCCTCAATCCTTACCCCTATGGACCAGGTTCCATCTCAGCAGATAACAGTTTGTACTAAAAAACTAAGGCCATATGAATCCCTCCATAAAAGGTGACCACCTCTATCCCTCTGTCTTCTCACTCATGCTTCCTCTTTGTCCTCTGCCATTTCTAAGGAGGAGGAGACTTCTGTCTTATTTTTCTTCTGTCCTTATTTTTCCAAGCCAAAAGCTGGAGTCACTTAAACTACAATTCTCCTTTATGGCCCCACAGTCAATTAATCATTAGTTATTGATTTTAAAATCATCCTTCTTTCTCTCCCCTTGATGATATTTTAAGTCTTTTTCATATCCTACCTGAATTTGTGAAATAAATTTTCATCCCTTGAAATCCATCCAGAGGGATCTTCTAAACTTCAAACAAAATCAGATGACACGACTTTCCCACAGAAAGAAATACAAGCCAACAGTATGGCGTTAAAGGCCATTCGTTATGAAGAATCTAACCAGATTTCCTGTTTTAAACTCCTAAAGCTACCATCTCACACTATCGGATTAATGCTATGACATGCAGCTTCACCTTTCTTTGAACAAAAGTTTGCCCTTCAAGCCCCACCCAAATGTCACTCATTCCTTGATGCCTTCCATGATTGGCAACCTTTCCTGACAAAATTAACAATTTCTCCTTCTGAGTAATACCTTAGCAGGGTGTGCATGCTATGTCATCATTCAAATCATGGTTTATTGTGGTCATTTGTTTTTGCTTTTTCTCCAGCTTTATTGAGATAATTGTTTTTTGAGATGTAATCAACATATACCATTATGTAAATTTAAGGTACACAATGTGATAATTTAATATACCACAAAATGGGGACGTCTGGGTGGCTCAGTGGGTTAAGCCGCTGCCTTCGGCTCGGGTCATGATCCCAGGGTCCTGGGATCGAGTCCCACATGGGCTCCCTGCTCGGCAGGAAGCCTGCTTCTCTCTCCACCTCTGCCTGCCTCTCTGCCTACTTGTGTGCTCTCCCTCTCTCCTTCTCTCTGACAAATAAATAAAAAAAATATTAAAAAAAATATATACTGCAAAATGATTTGATACGTTGGTTTGATGATCTGATACACTGCAAAATGATCAACATAGTCCTGTTAGTTAATAGCTCCATTACCTCAAATAATTTCCCTTTCTTTTTTGTGGTGAGAAGACTTAAAATGTACTCTCTCAGCAATTTTCAAGTATACAGTACAGTATTATTACCTATAATCATGATGCTTTGTATCAGATCCCCAGAATTTATTCATCTCATAATGTAAAGTTTGTATTCTATGACCAACATCTCCTCATTTTCCCTACCCCAAGACCCTGGCAATTAGCATTCTATTCTGTTTCTATAAATTCAGGAATTTTTTTTAAGACTTCCCCATATCAATGATATCATACAGTATTTGTTTTTCTCTGATTTATTTTACTCAGCATAATGTCCTTAAGATTCATACATATCACAAATGACAGGATTTTCTTCTTTCTCATGGCTAAATAATATGCCACTGCATATATATATATTATATACACATACATACATATATGTATGTGCACACACACACACACACACACACACACACACACACAGATATATTACCAAGATATAACAACCTAATTCTGTCAATGAATGAATGGATGGAGATATATATAGATATATATATATCTATATGTATATATAAAGTATCTTTTTTAACCATTACTCCATTGACAGACACTAGGTTGTTAACATAACTTGGTAATTGTGAATAATGCTGCAATAAACATGGAAGTACAAATATCTCTTCAAGATACTGATTTCATTTCCTTTGGATGTATACCCAGAACTGGGATTGCCAGATCATATGGTAGTTCTATTTTTATTTTTCTGAGGAACTGCAATGTTTTTCGTAGTGTCTGTACCAGTTTACATTCCCAACAACAGTGCACAAAGGTTTCTCCACATCCTTGCTAACACTTGTTATTTCTTGTCTTTTTGATGACAGCCATTCTAAGATATGTGGTGTGATGTCTCATTGTGGTTTTGAATTTTCATTTCCCTGATGATTAGCATTTCAGGTTTTGCAATTATCCAATGATTAGATGCTGAACATCTCTGCATGCACCTTTGGCCATTTGAATATCTTCTTTGGCTATTTGAATATCTTCTTTGGAAAAACAGAATATGCCTATTCTGTTCCTCTATTTATTTTTAAAGGGAATTATTTGTGGGTTTTTTTTTTTCAGTTGAGTTGTATGAATTCCTAATGTATTTTGAACATTACCTCTTACCACATGTATGATTTACAAATATTTTTCTTCCATTCCATAAGCTGCCTTTTCATTCTGTTGATTCTTTTGCTGTGTGGAAGCTATTTAGTTGATATAGTCCAACCTATCTATCTTTGCTTTTGTTTCTTATGCTTTTGATGTTAATATAAAAAAAAAAATCTTTGCCAAGACTAGTGTCAGAGAGCTTTTTACAATGTTTTCTTCTAAGAGTTTTACAGTTTTAGGTCTTACGCTTAAGTCTTTAATCCATTTTAAGTTCACTTTTATGAATAAGACAGGAGTCTAATTTCATTATTTTGCATGTGATTATACAGTTTTCCCAGCACCATTCATTGAAGGACTATCCTCTCCCTATTGAGTGTTCTTGGTTCCCTTGCAAAATAATAGTTGACTATACATGAAAGGGTTTATTTTTGGATTCTCAATTCTGACTATGTGCCTGTTTTTATGCCAGTACCAGACTGTTTTGATTACCAGTGCTTTGTAGGATAGTTTGAAATCAGGAAGTGTGATGCCACCAGCTTCTTTCTCAGGATTCCTTTAGCTCTTCGGGGTCTTTTGTGGTTCCATACAAATTTGTTTTTTCTATTTCAGTAAAAAATGCCATTGGAATTTTAATAGGATTTCATTAGATCTATACATGACTTTAGGTAATAAGGACATTTTAAACAATATTACTTTTTTCTAATCCATGAACACAAAATATCTTTTCAGTTATTTGTGTCTTCTTTAATTTCTTTCATCAAAGTCTCATAGTAAGTATATAAATCTTTTACCTTCATGGATTAATTTATACCCAAGTGTTTTATTGTTTTTGATGCTACTGTGAATGGGACTGTTTTATTTCTTCTTCAAACATTTCACCATTGTTATATAGAAATGCTACTGAGCTGTGAAATGTGTAAGCCTGATGATTCACAGACCTGTACCCCTGGGGCAAATAATACATTATATGTTAATGAAAATAATTTTAAAAAAATTAAAGTTGAATCTTACAGCAAAAAAAAAGAAATGCTATGGATTTCTGTAAGTTGATTTTATATTCTGCAACTTTACTGAATGTGTTGATTAATTCCAACAGCTGATGAAGACTTTAATATTTTCTACATATAAGATCATATAATCTGCAAATAAAGACAATTTTACGTCATCCTTTCCAGATGCCTTTTATTTCTTTTTCTTGCCTGATTGTTCTGGCCAGGACTTTCAGTACTATGTTATGGATAGGAGTAGTGAGAATGGGCATCATTGTCTTCACCCTGATCTTAGAGGGAAAATTTTCAACCTTACACCATTGAGTTTAATGTTAGCTGTGGGCTTCTTATATGCTGCCTTTGTTATGATGATGCAGTTTCTTCTATACTCAATTGTTGAGAGTTTTTATCATGAAAGGTTATTGTATTTTGTCAAATGCCTTTTCTGTACCTACTAAGATGATCATAATCTTTATTTTTCATTCTACTAATGTAGTGCATCATATTTATTGACTTGTATATGTTGAACAACCCTTGCATCCCAGGGATAAGTCCGACCTGATTATGGTATATGATCCTTTAATGTGTCGTTCAATTCAGTTTGCTAATACTTTGTTTAGGACTTTTGCATTTATGTTTGTCAGGGATATTGGCTTGAAGTTTTCTTGTCATTCTCATGAGGTTATGGATTAGGGTACTAATGGTTTCCTAAAATGAGTTTGAAAATGTTTCCTTGGGGGCACCTGGGTGGCTCAGTGGGTTAAAGCCTCTGCCTTCGGCTCAGGTCATGATCTCAGGGTCCTGGGATCGAGCCCCACATCGGGCTCTCTGCTCTGTGGACAGCCTGCTTCCTCCTCTCTTTCTGTCTGCC
The DNA here is from genome assembly GCA_003697995.1 of Taxidea taxus jeffersonii. NCBI lineage: Eukaryota > Metazoa > Chordata > Mammalia > Carnivora > Mustelidae > Taxidea > Taxidea taxus. The sequence goes on from ML109549.1 coordinate 117,119, forward strand.
TCTCTGCTTACTTGGGATCTCTCTGTCAAATAAATAAATAAAATCTTAAAAAAAAAATGTTTCCTTTTCTTTAGTATTTTCAAAGAGCTTGAGAAGCCATCAATTCTTTGTTAAATGGTAAAATTCAAAAGGGAAACCATCTGGTCCTGTGCTTTTCTTTTCTCTGTGTGTATACATGTTTTTCTTTCGAGGGAGATTTTTGATTACTGAGTCAATTCCCATACACTTCATTATCTGTTTAGATTTTCTATTTCTTCATAATTCACTCCTTTCTTGTTATTGTGTTTCTGGGGTTTTTTTTTGTTTTGTTTTCCATTATTCATTCTTAATAGATTATATGTTTCTAGGAATTTATCCATTACCTTCTATGTTATCCACTTTATTGCCATTGAACTGTTCATAGTATTCATGATCCCTTGCATGTCTGTGGTATCAGTCATAATATCTCCTTTTTTTTTCATTTCTGATTTCATTTGAGTCTTCTCTCTTTTTTCTTAGTCTAGCCAAAGGTTTGTAAATTTTGCTTATCTTTTCAAAATTCAGCTCATAGTTTAATCAATATTTTCTATTGTTTTTTCTGGTCTCTATTTTACTTATATCTACTCTGGTCTTTGTTATTTCCTTCCTTCTGCTAAATGTGGGCTTAATTCGTCCCTTTCTTTTTTTTTTTTAGTTCCTGGAGCTGTAAAGTTATGATGTTTCTTTGAGATCTTTCTTTTCCCCTAACGTAAGCTTTACCACTATAATTTTTTTCATAGAACTGCTTTTGCTGCATCCCGTAAGTTTTGGTATGTTGTATTTCTATTTTAATTTATTTTGAGGTACTTTTTGATTTTCCTTTTGATTTTTTCTTTGACCAATTGGTTGCTTAGGGGTTTGTTTTTCAATCCCCATATATTTATGAATTTTCCAGTTTTCTTCCTATTTTTTTTTAAGATTTTATTTTATTTATTTATTTGACAGATATCACAAGTAGGCAGAAAGGCAGGCAGAGAGAGAGGAAGGGAAGCAGGCTCCCCGCTGAGCAGAGAGCCCGATGTGGGGCTCGATCCCAGGACCCTGGGACCTTAGCTGAAGGCAGAGGCTTTAACCCACTAAGCCACCCAGGTGCCCCTTTCTTCCTATTTTTGATGCCTACTTTCATACCACTGTGGTTGGGAAAAAAAGTACTTGGTATGATTCCAATCTTCTTAAATTTGCTTTTTTTTTTGCCACATATCACATGATCTCTCCTGAAGAATGTTCTGTGTACACTTGAAAAGAATGTGTATTCTGCTGCTGTTGGAATGTTCCGTATATGTCTGTTAGATGCATTAGGTCTAATGTATAGTTCAAGTCCAATGTTTCCTTAATTTTCCTGTATGGATAATCTATCCATTGTTGAAAGTTGGGTATTGATGTCTCCTACTGTCATTGCACTGATGTCTATTTTTCTCTTCTCTGTTAATACTTCCTTAATGTATTTAGGTGCTCCAATGTTGCATGCATATGGATTCATAATTATCATATTTTCTTGATAAATTGACACTTTATCATTACAAAATGACCTTCTTTGTTTCTTGTTAAAGGTTTGGCTATTTAACTGATATCAGTATAGCCACTCCTGCTCTCTTTTGGTTTGTACTTTCACAGAGTATTTTCCCAACACACCACAGTGATAACTCTAAGATAAACACAAAATTATATAAAAAATTATTTGGGAAAAATTACACAAGTTGCACAAAAGCACCACAAGTAGAATAATCATTCCTTTCAAAGACAAAGATTTCCCCCTTTTACTCTCTATTTTGATTCCTTTGGTTTTCATACAATCAAGTTAAAAACTGTTTTATAAAATGTTTCTTCCTAATTGTTCCAAACAACTAGCTTTAAAAAAAAAAAAGCATTTTTATTTACTTATTTGACAGAGAGAGATCACAAGTAGGCAGAGAGGCAGGCAGAGAGAGAACGGGAAGCAGGCTCCCCACCAGAGCAGAGAGCCCAATGTGGGGCTCAATCCCAGGACCCTAAGATCATGACCTGAGTGGAAGGCAGAAGTCCAACCCACTGAGCCACCCAGGTACCCCAAACAAGTAGCTTTAATAATTTTATTAATTAATTAATTTATTTAATTTATTAATTTTCCTTTATTTATTATTTTATTTTCAACTCTCTAATTTCAACCCCATCTCTACTATTTATGCTTTCAATGATTTCAAACTAAATTGGTTGTTCTCCTTCACCAGATTTCTCCAATTTCTATTTTTATTCTTTACAGCAAAGTCTCATCTACTGTCTTTGCTCTTGGTTTTAACTTTTTCCCTGGGAAGTATCAGCAGATTTCATTTCCTCTTGCACAAATATGGGTGTAGTTTGACTATACAACTAAACCAATTCATTATGAAGTCATAACTCTTTTCTGTGACCAATCTAATAAAACATTCTTCAGATTATTAATTTTCTACACAGTGTACCATCTATAAGATGTGAGTTTTGTCTTTTTTCTTTGTGTTGTACTAAGTCATTTACACTTCCTTTCCCTGCCTCTGTTTTAGCGGGCCTGTTTGTATGAGGATATTAGCCCGTTAATGCTAGCAAGAACTGTGAGACAAACTCACTCCTTGCAAAGTTAACTAGTTCATCTATGGTTTAAGAATGTCTAAAAACTCAGTTCTGATATTAAAACATGATAGATGTTTGTGAATTAATGAATTTCTTCATTAATTAATAAAATTCCATGTACTTAAGATATTTCTACTCTAATTTATGTTTGAACAGAGAAATTTCAAGTGGGTAATCACACTGATAGAATTCTTACTAATTATATTTGCATGAAATTTGAAGACTAAACATTAAATAATTGTAATTAAAGAGATACATGAAGTGTAATATTGATATCTTCCCAAAAGGTGAACATTACAATTTTTTCATATTGAAGTGTTTAAACACTAACCATAACCAAGAATCAAAGAGTATAATACATTTGTGTAATAAGCCCGTACATGTATTTTTTAGAAGTTCAGAGCCATGAATATCACATGCTCATTTCATATTCATGCCATAGGAGACTATCTTAGTTTTATTGTGTTGACTCAGTATATTTGAATAATTATTTGAGCCATCAAGTTAGAATGTAGAAAGATCAAACTATATACATACAGAACACATTTTAAGAGTTTGAGGAAGACTATTTATAATTACTGCAAATAGAATATTTACCAGGCACCTGTAGTAGGTTGGGAAGAGAATCATTCCTTTAAAACAAACTTGAATTAAAATTGAAATTGGGAAAAAGAGTTATATTATGTGAATGAACTTCAAAAGGTTCAGAAGTTGGCCCTGATACACTCACATTCTCATCCAAACTGGAAATCTGAAATATTATGTTGAAAATGGCTTAAAACTGCCTTTTCTGAAAGACTACAGGACCTTTATTTTCTCCTTCCCACCAGACTATAAATGCTGGAAGAACAACCTGTCTTATGGCATTTTGGGCACACAATTTTCCTTCCCAGCAATAAATTGGAAGTACAGAGTTTATGTCTGTTTGATTCCCATCTGTCAACTAAACAGCAGTGAGATCAAATCCATCATTCAATTTCTAAGGCTGTTTATTAGCTATATGCTTGTTCATGGACTTTTAGGTATCCCATTCATAAGATGAAAAAATCAAGGCAGTAACTTATGCCACAGTGATGGTAAATGTAAATTAGATGGACATATGTCTGTTTCTTATTGACTGTCACACATTATCATTATGAGCAAAGTGACCTTAAGTACTGCTTAAGGTGCTATTATTGATGTGATTCATGACAAGTTAAACAGATCACCTCTCCCCAGATGGAGAGGAATTTAGAAAGCATAAGAACCAAACAAGATAACAAAGTCTGTGGTAACTATTATTGCCAATGAACAATGTTTATTCTAATGAGAGATATGAATGGAGGTTATGGAAATAATGACATTTTTGAAAGAAAAATTGCTTTATGTGTGTGGGCACACTTATGTGTGTATCCGATTATTAATTCCACTATAGATTTCTCTTTAAGGCTGACCTAAATTTTCTTTCCTGTAAAAAAGCTTGAAACTGATGTTGGCATTGCAGTGAGCTGATGTTTCTCACAGAGATATACTGAATTGTCTCACATTTTCTCTGCTATACTTTTGATAACAAGTTAAAAGTGGAAGAAGAAAAAAAAGACTCCCTCCAAACAAGAAATTCTTGTTAAAGAAATTCTGCATTGTGTTGTCAACTTTTTTGCTTGGTTAAGAAACCAAAACCATACTCACGTGAGGATGGGATGGGGGTGTGGATTGGGGGCAGTGCAAAACAATGGCTTCTGTCCTAATCACCACACATTATTTTGGTCATACTTTCCAGTCATTGTTACCTTCAAAGATGCAAGCAATTAACAAAACCAAAAGACAACTGACAGAATGGGAGACGATATTTGCAAACAACATATCAGATAAAGGGCTAGTATCCAAAATTTATAAAGAGCTTAGCAAACTCAATACCCAAAGAACAAATAATCCAATCAAGAAATAGGCAGAGGTCATGAACAGACATTTCTGCAAAGCAGACATCCAGATGGCCAACAGACACATGAAAAAGTGCTCCACATCACTGGGCATCAGGGAAATACAAATCAAAACCACAATGAGATACCACCTCACACCAGTCAGAATGGCTAAAATTAACAAGTCAGGAAATGGCAGATGCTGGTGAGGATGTAGAGAAAGGGGAACCTTCCTACACTGTTGGTGGGAATGCAAGCTGGTGCAACCACTCTGGAAAACAGCATGGAGTTTCCTCAAAAAGTTGAATATAGAGCTACCCTATGACCCAGCAATTGCACTACTGGGTATTTACCCTAAAGATACAAACGTAGTGATCCAAAGGGGCACATGCACCCGAATGTTTATAGCAGCAATGTCCACAATAGCCAAACTATGGAAAGAACCTAGATGTCCATCAACAGATGAATGGATAAAGAAGATGTGGTATACATACATATATATATATAATGGAATACTATGCAGCCATCTAAAGAAATGAAATCTTGCCATTTGTGATGATGTGTATGGAACTAGAGGGTATTATGCTTAGCGAAATAAGTCAATCGGAGAAAGACAACTATCATATGATCTCCCTGATATGAGGAAGCGGAGATGCAATGTGGGGGGTTTAGGGGATAGGAAAAGAATAAACGAAACAAGATGGGATCGGGAGGGAGACAAACCAAAAGAGACTCTTAATCTCACAAAACAGAGGGGGGCCGGGGGGAGGGGGGAGGGAGAGGGTGGTGGGGTTATGGACATTGGGAAGGGTACGTGCTATGGTGAGTGCTGTGAAGTGTGTAAACCTGGCGATTCACAGACCTGTACCCCTGGGGCTAATAATACATTATATGTTTATTAAAATTTTTTTTTAAAAATCAAAAAAAAAAGATGAAAGCAAATTCAAGATCAAGCCCTCTCCTTCATTCAAACATAAAGCATACATTACTACTCTGCTACTGAATTGTGTTTTTTAACCTCACTTGATTTTATAAGACAGTGCTTCTCTAAGTGTGGTCTCTGGCCCAGCAGCATCAAGTATCATCTAGGGACCTGTTAGATATGCATAGTCACAGTCCTCACACAGACAGACAGATTCTGAAACAATGGAGGTCAGCCCATTCATCTGTCTTAGAGTCCTCCAAAGTATTATGTACCATTGTAATAAAGCAATGTATTAATTTTTATAATACGTTATTTCATTTATTCTCAAAAGAGTTTACTGAGATTGTAGAGTAAAATAGATAGGTAAGGATATATAATTGTAGGAGTAAGATATAAGCATATGATTAAATTAGTGACAGAGTCATGATAGTTGGGTAGAAAACTCCAGACACAAACCATATTAATTTTCTAGCACATACACTCTCAAACTTTACCTGTAATTTCAGCATATCATTTCTGAAAGTTCCAACATATATAAAATAATACGATAGATTTTCCACAATACATTAACATTAATTTCTTTATAACACATTTTAAATGTTAACATATTAAAGAGTGTTCCAAATAATTAAAAATCACTACTAAATTTAAATGTTCAAGAGGAAAAGAAAAATGTCCCTTGTAAGTGCTATCAAGTTCAGGGTCCTTTATTACAGTTTTAAATAATGGAAAAATGTAAATGGTCTCTTAAAATATTAAAGAGTGGGTAAAAAGTCATGTGACCAGAGTTGGTTGTTTCCTGGTATGGGTAAGTTGTAGTGAAGGAACTGTGCCTGCTGTGCAGTTTTTAATTTTGTTTGGGAAGGAAATATAAATAAAGTTTATACTTCCAATGGGAGGAAAAGTAAATAAATAAATAAATAAAAAGGAAAGCAAGTTTCATTTCCCTTAGCTAAGTTCCTGGAGAGTAAGTTGACATAATATTTTGAAAAAGAATGCAAAATGACTAGGGGTGATAGAAAAGAATGCCTCAGTTATTTAAAAAAATGTAATAAGTTACTATGTCTAAATAGTGGCTGCCACAAATTAAGTACAGGAAGGATTTTTACCTTTAAAGGAAAGATAATGACCTTAAGATAGGGAGAACACTTTGTTAAGACAAAAGTAGACAGGATAGTTCTTCGCTGTCAGTTGCTCAAATACTATGCTTTTAGAAGTGAAAAGGAAGCAATAATTTTGAGCTTGGGTCTTATACATCTTCAAATTTTACTTCAAATGTCCTTTTCCTTAAAGTTGGTTTTGAGATGTAGCAATTAGTAATTAAGCATTATTAATGATATTAACTCATTAAATCTTTTGTTGGAAAAATCCTAATCATATTCCTAGTGTTCTACTTTTCTGTGCGAGACATCAAGGTTCAGACATTTCCATCAGCTGCCTTTAGTAGAAGAGATGGATAAATATATTAAATTGATTCTCAGATAAGCTATCTCCTCTCTCTAATTAGAGTTCTGTCAAACTATGACTATCTCTTATTTCACCTTGAAATTCCTCTTTAATAACCATGTATGCTCCTTTTCCTATTCATAACTAAGTGTAAGGAAAGAGTATTTTGCATGTGTAATTCTATAGGTAGTTATGACATTATTCATTGTTTAACAAAGACAAGTTTTTGCAACTGTATTACATATATTAGCAGTCCTGAAATTCCACCTGTTTTTAAATCATTATTTAAAAACCCTCTAATCTGGGTGCCTGAGTGTCTCAACCTGTTAAGTATCTGCTTTTGGCTCAGGACATGGTCTCGGTCCTAGGATGAAGCCCCACATTGGCCTCCTGCCCAGGAGAGAGTCTGTTTCTCTTTCTCTTTCTCTCTCTCTCTCTCTTTCTCCCTCTG
>RCUC01160785.1:0-34319 GCA_003697995.1 Taxidea taxus jeffersonii
TGGGAGGGTTGATTGCTCAGCCCCAAGTTTGGGAGGAAGTAAGCCTGGGGCTCAGTGGGTGATCACTGGGACTAGCATCTTTGCTCCAAACCCATTTCATACAGAAGCTGGGTGGAATTGCTTATGGAGAAACCGAAGAAAGATATTAAGAGTCCGTGTTTTTCTGGTACGCTTGGCTGGGGAGGACAGGTGGGAGTTTGGGGGAGAGGCCTCCCGGAGCACTTTTCTGTGCCAGGCACCGCACATGCAGGGAGCCACTGCCATCTGGGTCAGCCCTAGGCGGTTCCTTCCACAGGAGCAGCTCAGGAAGCAGGTGAGGCTGACCACAGTGGGAGCCTCTGGGCAGGACCTGGCCACAGGCAGGCAGGAGCTTGGGGCTGTCAGGATGTTCGTGCAATGTAGATAGGAAATGTACAGTGGCTGCTCGGAGCTTGAACTCAGACCACAGGGAAATAGGGCTTCCCGCTTGGGTAGGCCGTGCTAAGCATTTGATTAGAGTTTAGGGGAGGAGGGTACCATATTCTGAGCTCCTTCTATGCGGGACTTCGTAAAGCATCAAAACAATCTTGCTGGGATGTGCTGCTAGCCCACTTTCCAAAGGTGGAAGTGAGGCTCAGAGCAGAGAGGTGATTTGCCCAAGGTCACATAGCTCAAAATGTACTCAGCTAGATTTCTGATCCTTCACCAGCAACTTTCCTTTGCCCTGTTCTATCTCCCTGGGTTAGGGGGCTAGGCCTGGGGGGACCTGCCCTTGGCTATCTCCCGGGAGGGAAAGAGAGCAACAGGCCCTAAACACTCTCCCCAAGTCTCTGCCACTTTTGAGGAGAGGTGGGGACCTCTGTGTGCCTCTAGCAGAATAATATTATTAGCTCTAATTTAATGAGGAGCTGTTATATGCCAGTGAGTTTTCATTAACTAATTTAATCCTCAAAACAGCCCTCTGGCTGAGTCTCATGATTAACCTTGTACACAAATGAGAAACTGAAGTTCCAAAAAGCTAGGATTAATTCCTTGGGCACCTCTTCTTTTCTCTTAGAAAGGAAAGATATATTGTTTGGCTCTTTGGAACATCGACACAGAGTCACACAACTACAAAGGGAAGAATAAGTTGGTTGGGAAGTCCTCCCTTCTGTCTACCCTAAGTCCCCCAGGCTGCAGAGAGAGTTTGACATTCCACAGTTTCTCTGGGCCAGGTGGCAGCCACCCCCTACCATGCAGCCTCAGCCCCTCCTCTGCTGAAGGTCAGGAGAGGGCTGGTTCTCCTTTGTTCCCCAGGCCTCTGGGGAGCGCCCTAACCCCAGAGAGGCTGGCTGAGGTCATGGGTCTGTGCCCCCTCCCCTGGCCAGCCTGGCCATGCTGGTAGCCCTGTCAATCAGGTGCAGCTCTCTCAGCAGCCAGCCTTTCATTTCCTAAATTAAAAGGGCTTGTGATTCCTGATTGAATTAAAGGCGGGAAGTTCAGTTCTGAGACCAGCAGGGAGATTTCAATCAAAAGAGACTCGGGGCAGTCAGGGTGGGCAGGAGGGAGAGACACCCAACAGACAGGGCCAGGGGCAAGAGTAGGCATGCCCTCAGGACACCACTGCTTCTCTCTCAGGCTAGGCCTAGGCAAAGCAGGGTGTGAGGATGGCTAATCCATAGTACCCGCTTCCCATAAGCCTTTTGTGCATGTTAGTTTGAGTCAGAGAGATTTCATCTTCCCCCTTGCCCTTCTCTCCTAAATTCCTCGTTGGACCTGCAGGAAACAAGAAGGTTGAAACCTTTCGCTTTGGAGTCATTAAGGTCAGTTACTCAACCTGCTTTTTCTCCACATCTGAGATGCTACAAATCCCCCAGTGTCTTCCTAGTGACCTGGAGAGACTGGAGAGAGGATTGCAATGAACATCAAGAGACGTAGTCTTGGCCATGTGCCCTGGGGAAAAACCTTTTTCGCCCTGGGACTCAGTTCCCCATCTATACAATGGGAGGCATAGTCCTTACAGGGTTTGTCAGAGGTCTTGCCTCCACGGATAGCCAGGGTTAGGATGTGCCTTCTTGCGTGGGCCGGCAGTGAGCCCATCTGTGTAACCGAGGGACAAGTCAGGAATGGTGAGGGTAGCTGTGGAAGCCCATGTCTTCCAAGGCCAGCAAGAAGGACCAGGCTTTATCCAGGGTAGGTGGGAGTAAGGTTAGACATCAGGATGAACTGACTTTCCCGAGGGAGGGTGGTGTCTGGGAATAGATCATACAAAAGCCCCCTCCCCCTCCTGCCACCACCTACCCTCAGCCCCTGTGGGGGAGAAGCCTCTCCCGACGCTGCAGCTGCCGGGACCAAGGTCAGCCCTGAGGAAGGACTTACAGCATGGGATAGGTAAGGCAGTGGCACACATCATCAAAGGTGGGGTGGCATGGGATAGGTTTAAGGAATGGGGATGGGGGTCGCGGCTCCCACCTGGGGAGGTGGCAGGGAGCTCTGAGCCTGGGATCAGAGAGCGGGTTTTCCTCTCTCACCACACTGGCCGTGAGCAGGTCCTTTCCCTGTTTTGCAGAAGGGAGGCACCCACACCATCCCAGCAAATAAGACTGGCGCAGGCTGCCAGCAGCGGTGGGGACAGGCGGCTGGGAGACTGTGTTGCCAGAGGCTTTCCCCTATGGATTTGAATTTTGTATACCCTTCAACAATGGGAACATATCTCTGGGTTAAGGCCATGGTGTAGGCTGTGCCTTTCTCTGCCTGTGTGCAGCCTGGCAGGCCCTTCCCGTGTACAGGTGCTCTTGCAAATACTTTACACGCATTTCATTCCTTTAGTTTTCTCAGTGACTATGTTATCTCCATTTAGAGAGGAAACTGAGGCACGGAGAGATCCAGTGACTACCCCTGCCCCCGCAAGGCTTCCCGGTAGCAGAGTAGCCAGGCTCCAGAGCAGTGCTGAGTCTTGAGCTAGAACTCTCTGAGCCTGTGGAAATGTTCTGTATCTGTGCTGTCCCACATGGTAGCCACTGATCCTGGGTGGTCTTCGAGCACTTGCTGTATGACTCATGCAACTGGAGCACTCGATTTTAATGTCACTTAATTTTACTCTAAATAGCCACGTGGGGTTGGTGGTGGCTGGATTGCACAGTGCAATGCCCAGATCTGCTGTGCCACCAGGCAGGACAAGGGCCATCCTACTATGCCCCCTCCCCCTCCCAGTCCTGGCCACTCCCAGCCCAGACTTCTGGGAACCTTCTTTCTCCCACATTCCCCTGTGAGGGTGTTCATGTCCCACCTGCGTCTGCCTCCATATTCCCCACCTGTCCTGAAGGTGTCCTAGACGTCAGAGGCAGTGCCATGAGGGGGCTGGGGCTGGTCCTCGGGGACTGAATGCACTCCCTGTGGGACTTGGCCCTCTAGAGTGACAACCTAGAGTGACACCAGAGAGAAAGCGTCTTCTGGGGAGACACATGTGAACTGCCCTCCCATACCGGGGCCTCAAGCTGGTTGCTCGCCCCTCGGTCACACCCTCTCCTGGGGTCTGGGGTCCCTGAGAGACACTGATGGGGTGTTCCGACACACTTCCTGCTCGGCCCCCCCCCCCCCCGGGCCCAAATACAGGATTGGGCTGGAAGCACCAGAGGGCGTCAGGCCCCAGGCCCCTGGGACTCCTGATGGGCGGGTTGTTCTGGTCCCTGCTGCTCAGAAGAGATGGGATTCCTAGTGGATCTTGAAGAAGGAAGAGTCATTGGCTAGGAAGGACATGTAGGAGGAAGGCATCTCCTGTGGAAAGAAAGGCATGGCTTAAGGTGTAGAGGCTTTGGTGCTCACTGGCATGCCCATGCGGGAAAGAGGCAAGGGTGGGGGCAGAGGGTCTGGAGAGGGGAGCCGGTGGCTGAGAACACTACGGCCTGAGTCCTCACAGTGCTCCCTGCAGAACGGCCCGCTTCTCCACCCACCACAGCACCATCACCTTTGATTCTCACAGCTGCCCCAAGCTGAGATACCTGATAAACAGGAAGAAGCGGAGGCTTCCAGAGGGAAGGTCCCCTGCCCAGGCCCTGCAGCTGGCAGGACGCACCTCCCAGCACCTGCCATCAGCAACACTACACACACCCAGTCCTCCTTCCTAACACCCCTGGGCTTTCTTCTGCAAGCAGTACATAAGAAGGAAGTTCTGGTGGGTTTGTGCAGGCTACTGAGTGGGGCAGCAGAGGACTGGTGGGAATAGGAAGGGCGGAAGGCCAGGAGCCAGGTCAGGAAGGCTGTAGTCTTTGAGAAAAAGGGGCCCCAGCCTGCAGTTCTTCAAAAGCCAAGAATCAGGAGGAAGAGGGAGGAGGCTCCAGATTGGGGTGGGGGACGGGGAGCAGGGGAACAGAGAAGGAATGGGAAGGAAAGAGGAATGAGTTGCGTTTCGATCTTGTTAATTCTGACGGGCTGCGAGATCTGGCGCTCAGGGCGGAAGGCCTGAGGCAGAAAAAAGTATCTGGAGGCCAGTGTTGACAGTTGAGGCTTTAGACGGTTCAGGGACAGGGAAGGACCTGTCACACCATGAGGACTTCTGACCTCTCCAGCATCGGCAAAAGTGGGAGCCCTTCAAGGAGGTGGAGGAGGAGCAGAGCATCGAGCAAAGGCTCTGGAAAATAAGAACGTGGATCTGGTGCCCAGGAGGTCCTAGCAGGGGCTGCAGAGGGCAGGGACCAGGGCTGGACTGTGAGGTGAGGAGGACAAGAAGGCTGGCCAGAGAGGGTGAGGCATTCTCCAGGCTGAGGAGAGAGCTGGTGCAGCGGTTACAGGGGTGAGGAGAATATGGCTCTGGGGGGCCCAGGCACACCTACCACCACCATGGGAGTAGTCCCCAGACCTTCAGATCTGCCTGCCCAGGCTCCCTCTGATAGGTGCGGCCTCTCGGACTTCCTCCCCACACCCTCCCCAGAGAGCTCAGAAAAGTGCTGAGCCCATTGCAGGCCCTGGGAAGGGTTTGCTGATTCACTGAGGCTCCAAGCCTAGCTGTCAGGAGGTGGCAGAGCCCCAACTCTGCCCCGGGGAGAGCTGGCATCATGGGGCCCAGACACAGGGGGTGCAAGCAGCCTGGAGGATGAAGGAGAGCCAACTACATGCTTACCATCCTACATACTTGTGCTGGGGGTGGGGGGTAGAGGTGGGCAAGGGCCATCCTCAAGAACCAGGAAGAGAGAGATAGATCCATGGGTGGATATCCCCTGAAGCAGAAGAGCAGAGAGCGCCAGGACAAGTTCCCAATCACTGCCAGCCAGAGAATCAAGGAGGGCTCCATGGAGGCGTTGGCAATTAGTGCGGGGGGAGGGGTATGGAGATGGGAGGGAAAGGACACTCCCAGCAGCAGGTGCACAGGCAGGAAATTGAGAGGCCTTGTCAGTATCTGGCAAAGGGCCTAGATTGGCTGGTTCTTTGGGTGGGCCAGCCATGAGGTGTGGAGAGACGCGAGGCCAAAAGGAAACTGGGTTCCAGGTAGAGAAAGCTTCGAATGTCCAGTTCAAGAGTTTGAAGTTTATCCTGGAGGCCATGCGGAGCTCTTGCAGCAGGACAGAACCCTGGGGCAGGGGTGGCCGTGGGAAGGCAAAAGGGTCATCACTGGGAAAGGAGGGAAGAGCATGTCCGTCAGGGTCTCCACAAGGGCAGGAAGCCCAGCCCCACAGTCCAACTCTCCCACAACCCAGGATGGCAAAAATAGCTGGGAATCCCTCTGGCACAAATATAGCAATGGGCAGGGGAGTTCACCTGCACGGACAGGTAGGAAAAGTAGGTCATGGCTGAGGGCCACCTGGGACGTGAGGGATAGGGAGCTGGATCTCCATTCAGAGACAGCTTCTTCCTCCCTCATCCAAGAAGACCCAGCCCTTCTGGGCAGCCCTGAGCAAGGTCTGTCGATGGAGCCGGGCAGGAGTCAGCCCTCCCAGGCCTGCAGGCTGACGGTTTTCTTTGGGGGTGGGGGTGAGGAGCATTCCCACCTCCCACCTGTGTCTGGGCAGGTCTGGCTTTGGGGCATCTTCTGGAACCCACTTTAGGAATCCACTTCCCAGAAGAATCTAGTGCTTGGTTTTTTGGCGACATCACTTCCTCGACTCACTGAGTTCATATTTAATCTCTCTCTTTATTGCTGTTGTTTATGTGTTGAGCATTTATTAAGATCTATGCACTGTGCCAAGTTCACACTTCGTACATCCTTCTGAAATATGAGTATGTTGCCCAAGAGCCAAGCATTTCTCTCTTAGAGCCTTTGTCCACACTCTTGTTTCTTAACTAGCAGGCAGTGAGATCTCTTTTCTTTTCCTCCTAGTGTACAGCTCCATGAAATGTCACGATGTAACATTTCGTGTAATCACTACCATAATCAGGCCGTAGAACGTTTCCTCATCTCCCCAAATCCCTTGTGCTATCCCCTTAGAGTTACACCCTCACCACACCCATAACCCCGGCAACCACTAATCTGTTTTCCATCACTATAATTTTGTCTTTTCGAGACTGTCAAATAAATGGAGTCATTCCATATATAACCTTTTGACTGGCTTCTCTCATTTAGTGTAAATGTCTGAGATCCATCCAAATTCTTGCCTGTATCAATGCTGTTCCATTCACCGTTGAGTAGTAAGTATTTCGATATCTGGCCGTTTCGCGCTTAATGAAACCGCTCACCCATGGGGGGGGCATCTGGACTGTTTCCAGCCTTGGGCTATTACAGAGAAAGCTGCTGTGAACATCCCTGGACAGGGTTGCACGTGAAGAACCCTTCATTTCTCTGGGGGGGGTGGGTCTATGCAGGAGTGGGGTTGCCGGATTCTGTGGTTAGTGGATGCGTCACTTCACGTGAAACTAACAAACCATTTTTCTTAGCACCTGTGCCGCTTTACATTCCCGCCAGCTGCGTATGAGAGACCCTGTTCCTCAGCACTTGGAGCTGTCAATATTTTTTATTATAGTTATTCTGCTGGACGTGCGATGGTATCTTGTTGAGGTTTCCGTCTGCATTTCCCTCATAGTTGGTGATGCTGTGTATCTTCTCACGTGTTCATTTGTCATCCTTACACCCTCTTGGATGAGGTGACTTGCAAATCCTTTGCCCATTTTTCCTTTTAAACTGGGTGACTTGTTTTCTTGCTGTTGAATTTTGAGAGTTCTTTATATATTTTAAGGTGAAGTCCTTTGTCAGATATGTGGTTTACAGATCCCAAGTCCCTCCACCCCACCCCACCCCCGCCCATCTGTAGCTTGTCTCTTCATTCCCTTGACAATGTCTTTGGCGGAACAAAAGGTTTTCATTTTCATACGGTCCAATTTAGCGATTTTCTCTTTCATGGCTCATGCTTTTGGTATCATTTATAAGGTCCCTCGCCTAACCCCAGGAGATTTTCACATATGTCATCCCTCAGAAGATTTTATAGTTTCATGCTTTACATTTAGATATGATGCATTTTGAATTGATGTTTGCAATTAGGTCAAGGTTTGTGTTTTTTTGCGTATCGGGGACCAACTGTTCCAACACCATTTGTTGAAAAGACTAACCTTTCACCACCACCATGTCTTTGGACCTTTGCACACATTGATCGGATTCATGTGGATCAATCTCTGCACATTTCATTCTTTTTCATTGATCTAGGTGTCCATCTCTTTGCCAATACGACACTGTCTTGATTACTGTTGTTTTATATGAACTCAAAATTGAGTAGATTCCTCACACTTTCTTCTTTTTCTTTTTTCAAAATTGATTTAACTATTCTCATACTTTGCCCTTTCGTACAATTTTAGAATCCACTTGTTAATATCTCCCCCCACCACCACCAAAATCCCACTGGGATTTTGATTGGCATTGTGTCAAATCTATAATTCACTTTTGGAAAAAGGGTATCTTGACTCTGTTGAGTCAGGTATAGTATCTTCCCATTTACGTGGGTCTTCATCGATTTCTTACAATAGCAATTTGTGGTTTTCAGCATCCAGGTCCTGCCTCCCACACTATGGGCTTTATTGGTCCAGCTGTTACTTGCCTCTGCATTAGACAGTAAGCCCCCACGAGGGCAGGGAGTATGTCCGTGTTGCACACCACCATGTTCAGTGAGCTCCCAGCGGCCCCCCGGCAAGTCCAGACCCTAACTACATATCTCTGCATGCGTCCTCTCATTTAACCTTCCCACAGTTCCTCCAGGGTAGAGGTTATTCTCCGTACTTTGTGAAGGAGAGAAACCAAAGCTTGGAAAGGAGCTGTAGTAAGCATTATTCTAAGATGGTCCTTAAGATTCTCACTCCCAGGCATACATCCCCTGTAAGTATGGGCAAGACCTGGGACATCATTCCTGTGATTAGATCACATTCTATGGCAGAGAGGAAGGGAGTTTGCCAATGTCTTTAAGGTCCCCAGTCACAGGGCACCTGGGTGGCTCAGTCGGTTAAGAGTCTGTCTTCGGGGGCGCCTGGGTGGCTCAGTGGGTTGAGCCGCTGCCTTCGGCTCGGGTCATGATCTCAGGTCCTGGGATCGAGCCCCGCATCGGGCTCTCTGCTCGGCAGGGAGCCTGCTTCCCCCCCTCTCTCTGCCTGCCTCTCTGCCTACTTGTGATCTCTGTCTGTCAAATAAACAAACAAACAAACAAACAAAAAGAGTCTGTCTTCGGCTCAGGTCATGATGCCAGGGTCCTGGGATCGAGCCCCACATCAGGCTCCCTGCTCAGCAGGAAGACTGCTTCTCCTTCTCCTGCTCCCCCTGCTTGTGTTCCCTCTCTCACTGTGTCTCTCTCTGTCAAATAAATAAATAAAATCTTTTTAAAAATTTTAAAAAGTCCCCAGTCACTTGACTTTGAGTTTATCGTCCAGGAGATTTTCTTGGGTGGGCCTGACCTAATCAGGCGTACCTTTGAAACAAGCATCTAGGGAATCTAGAGTCTAGATGGAAGATGTCCAAGAGGTTCAAAGCAACAGAAGTGTTCTTCTGTTGACCTTGAAGCAGACTGCCTATAAAGAGAGTCCCATAGCAGGGAACAACAGTGACATCCAAGATGAGGCCTTCAGTCCCACAACTACCAGGAACTTGGCAAAGGAGGACCTCAGATGAGATCATAGCCTCAACCAACACCTTGATTTCGGCCTGGTGAGACCTGGAGCGGATTATCTAGTTATGCTGGGCCCCGACTACTGACCTACAAAAACTGAGAGATAAAAAATGGGTGTGGTGTTCGGTGAAATTTGAGGTAATTCGTTATACAGCACTGGAAAATGAATACAGGGCCCTTTCCCAGAGCTGGGACCCATGCGTCCCTAGACTGACAAGCTCCTGCTCTTCACCACTCCAGCATATCCTAACACCTTCTTCTTTTGGGGGACATGAAGGCTTCGTTTTGTTCTTCTGTTCAGACCTCAGGCTTGTGACCTCCGTTGTCCACGATGCTTCCCAGTGATCTCTGCACAGCCCATTTGGGTTGATGTTGGTTTCAAATAATCCCTAAACCCAGCACCACAAACAATAGCTAGTTCTTGACAATAACCACATCACACCATGGCCCCCCGTGCCCCCATTCCTCCACCTGTGGTTGCTGTCATCTGAACCCCTATCCGTCATTCCCTTGCTTAATGTTTTATAGAGTGGAATTGCAGCCATATGGATTCCATAAAACACGTTTTTAAAAATTGTGATGGTTTTGGGGGCGCCTGGGTGGGTTAAAGCCTCTGCCTTCGGCTTAGGTCATGATCCCAAGGTTCTGGGATGGAGCCCCACATTGGGCTCTCTGCTCAGCGGGGAGCCTGCTTCCTCCTCTCTCTCTGCCTACTTCTCTACCTGCTTGTGATCTCTGTCTGTCAAATAAATAAATAAAATCTTTAAAAAAATAAAATAAAAATAAAAATTGTGATGGTTTTTAACTTTATAAAGAGTATCACATGGGACAGGATCTCTCGAGAGACACTTACATCTCGATTTCACAGTGCCAGGATTTGTGCACACCGTGGCATGCTGGAGCAGAGCACAACATGTTTTGACTGCTGTGTAATATTCCACGTGCGACCACACGGACACCGTCCCTCCGTCTGACCACATGGACACCGTCCCTCCGTCCGCCCTGCAACTCCTGGGCGACGGGCAATTTCCAGCTTCAGTGCTATTCTGAACATGCTCATCTGTCTCCCGGTCCAGTAACTCCCTTTCCAGAGTCCAATTCTGCCTAAATAAACCAAAGGGAGAGGATTTTGTTTCTTTGACGGAGAAGAAACAGGAACCCACCATCACGGCTAGCCTGGGGCCCACTCTGATTTCTCCCCACCCCACACTCTCCCCCAGGCTGCTGCTTCCCCAACAGATCCATCTGAGTTGCTCCGGGGCCCTGAGCCCCTCCTGCCGCCCAGCCGGGGAGCGTCAGCAGCACGCAAGCAGCTCTGCCCCAGCCCAAGTTTCAACATCAGGAGCTGGCTCTGAGGAAGCTCGCTGACCACAGCGGTGGCTCCCCCACGGCTGTGGGCAGAACTCTGGCCCCAAAGACGTCTCTCTGAGCGCTCAGAGTGCCATGTCCCGGAAAGCACCCCCAGTCTCGAGCGCCACGAAGCATGCGATACCAACGAGTGCGGTGACAAGTTGGCAAAATGGGAAGTGAAACGCAGCCCCAGGCAGGCCCCTACCCTGGAGGGGCCTCGCCAGAGCCCCCAGTTGAGTCACTGACCCCTCTTGAGCCAGAGTATCCTCACACAGCCCGAAGGAGATGCACACCCAGTTAGATAAGAGATTTGACATCTGGCTGGAGGGAAAGTACGAGAGGGTGGGGAGGCAGAGAGCAAGGCCACATCTGGTATCTGGCGGGCTGGTGGTCCTCTCTGCAAAAGGAAACCTTCCCCAGGGCTAAATGCAAGGGCTACCTGTGCCCAGGACCCCCAGGGCCCCTGATGGCACTGTCACCATCGAATCGAAGGGGATGACAGCCCCTCTCCAGGCCTTGACCCTGTCTCAATGTCCCCACCCACTCTCTCAGCAGGAGCCAATCATACTCACATGGATATCTTGAGGAATGATGGTCCCTGCTATGGGACAAGGGAGCCCAGAGGTCAGGGGCACAGCCCTTTGCAGACAGAGCCAAATGGAAATCTCTGCTCCACCACTTACCAGCTGTGTGACTAGGCAGCTTGCTTCGGGCTGTCATATCTCAGTTTCCTCATCTACAAAATGGGAATGATAAAACGCACCATAATGGGGGTGGCTAAGAGCTCACCCCTTGGGCTCCTATCTTGGCTCTTACATTAGGAGCTGTGTGATCTTGAATGAGCTACTTAACCTTCCTGCGCTTCAGGTTCTTGAACTGTTAGTGGGGTTGAAAATGCAACCCACCTTGCTGGGCAGTAAAGATTCAATGAGCTTACAAAGAGGGCCTGGCATGTAGTAAGTGCTCAGTAATGACAATCAGGGTCAATATAATGTATTTATTCTTTCATGTAACTAGTTTTATCGGAGGGGGCAGGAGGATGATCAACCGTGCACTTGACGCTGGGTCTGAAGCTGTGGGGACAACACAGCAGAGAGGGACAGCCCTGGAGATTCATGATCTCACACCTGTACAGACAAAAAAGCCAGAACCCTGGAACTATGAGAGGAGACCCAGGCACCAGGAGGAGTTGAGGAGCAGTGGTGGGGTAGGGGGCTGCCTGTGCACAGGATGCCTCCCTAGAGAGGAAGCAGGGAGGTTCTTGAGGGGGGTGGTCCCTGGGGCACGGGACCTTTAGCAGGAGCAATGTTTTACAAGGAGGACGTGGGGGGCAGTGAGAAGCGCATCACCAAGACTTTACTGTAGGGCAGCATGGGGAACTATGCCTTGGGGCGCCACTGGTTTGAGCCCCACACTGCCGTGGGGAGAAACCAAGGTCCAGAGAGGAGGAGTCACACCAGGGCCAGGAAGTGGCAGAGAGGCTGGCACTCCAGGCCAGCATCTTCTCACCGCCCTCGGCCCAAATGACGTTTCCCTCACCCCCTCTGATTACCTACTGCTGTAGAACAGACCACCCAAAATGGAGCAGCTCAAGCAAACCCTTTCACAGTGTCTCCCAGACAAGTGGCTCAGGGGCTGGGGCAGGGCTCAGCAGGCCCATCTGTCTCAGGCCCCATCCTGTGTCTTCTGTGTCTCCACGTGAACTCATTTGGGCTTCCCCACAGCATGGCAGCCTCTGGGCTCCAGCAGGAGTCTTCCAGGAGGCAGGATTTGTTGTCTTTTCTGGCCTGGCCCTGAGAGTCATACCATGTCTCTTCTACTGGGTACAAGCAAGTCGCACCTGAGCCAGGTTCAAAGCTGGGGGACTGGACTCCACCTTTCGATAAGGGTGTGGCAAGGTTCAAGAAAAACATGTACGATGGGAGATTTTGTCCTGGGTATTTAGGAAAATAACATCTGTCACTCATTCCCCACTCCCTGGTCCCCGGCCCTGCTGTCCCCTCCAGGAGGGATTGGGGGCAGCAGAGGCTAGACTGAGGCTGGTGGGTGGGGGCAGTGATAAGGTCCCAGGTACTGCGGACACGGGTGGAGGGAGGAGGCGCCATGCCTGGCAACCCCTGGGATGGAGAGAGGACGGACAGTGCAGGAGAGATGGCTGGAGCGAGGGATGGGGCAGTCAAATTTGGCCTGTCCCACTGTCTTGGAGCTGCTGGACTGCCAGAGGCTTTGGCCTGGCAAGTAGAAAGGACAATCCTGACCCTGAAACAGCTCAAGCTCAAACAGGTGCCAGGTCCCAAAGGATGCACACCTGGGCTTCCCCACCCTCCCCAGAAAAGGAAGCACTCAAAAGATTCTTTTGGTTAGCAGATGGATGGAAGGAGACAAATTGAGGCCAAACTCGGGGAGGCCACTCCACGGCCATGATGTGGCCGAACCGTCATTTGCCTCTAGCGGTGACATACAGATGTTTTCCTGAGGGCCAGGGCTGTGACAGGTAATGACAGGAACCAAGAGGAGCAAGAGGCCTGTCCCAGTAGAGGTCTGAGTGCCCACCCTGACGTCTCCCCGAGTGAGCCCTCTTCTAGCCTCATTCCTGTCGGCTGCCTTAGAGGTGGCCAGCGGCAACCCCGACTCTCTGACCATACGCCTCTCTAGGGCGACAGACACCTGGTTGCCAGACTGAGGGTAAATGGGACCTGAGTGGGAGGGAACAAGTAAGGTTACAGCCTGTCTATATCCAGGGAACAGCATACCCCAAAACAGACACTGGTCCCTTGGCGCACAGCCAGCAGAGGGGGCTGGGAAATCCAGCACCCACCACCCAGGGCCAGAAGGTGTGACCTGCATGAAGGCCTTTATGCTCATCACCTTGGTTACTCTTCACACCACCCTGGCTCAGGGTCACATTCCACAGCTGAGGAAACAGGCTGAGAGGCCACACAATCAATGAGTGGTAAAACTAGAGTCAAATCAGCATCCTACCCACCCTGGGCCCAGACCCCACACTTTCCTTAGCTTCAGAAAAGGAGAACCTGGGATCTCCAAGGACACCATCTTCAAACCCTGGGAATCAGCCATTAGCTCAGTCCATACTCCTCTCTGTTATCTCCAGGAGCACACCTGGGACTCGGGAGGGCACGGGGAGACAGATCCAGGTCTTTCCAGCCTCATAGCTGCAGACAGGGTTCAGCCTGCTCAACTCCAAGGTCCTCCCATCCAGAAATCAGGTTCTACAGGAGGTTTTAGCCCAGATCAGCCCCGTGTGCACACGTCCGCTCTCAGGCAGGGGCTCCTCATTCCTCCTCCGCTTTCCTATGTTCCCATTCACTCACCACACCTTAAGAAGTGCAGCAGGTTGGAGGGTGGGGAATTTGGGGGGCACGTAGGGCAAGTTCAATAGAAGAGTAGGAGGAAGTCAGGGTGGCAATTATGAGGCCGAAGGCAAAACTTCCCCTCACGCCCCAGACAGAAGCTGGGCACGTGGGGGATGAAGGCCTCTGGAGAGGAGGGAGTTCTGGTGACTCAGTGTCGGCCAGAGTCTACAGCAGGGAGGAAACCAGGGCTTCCTCAAACCCCCAAGGTCAGGAGGAGTTATGGTCTCTCCCTGGAGTACGGTCAAGGTCAAGGCCCTAGGTCAATCCAGTTTCCTACCCACCACTCCTGTGTTCCTGTGTCCTAACTGCAGGTCAGCCCAGCACAGTTCCCACGACGCCAGCCCTGCTGTCCCAGAGGATCAGGAGAGGGAAGCAGGGAGGTCTCAGAGCCTCATCTGGAGGGGCGTCCATGGGCAGGGTCTTCACGGGCTCTTTGTACCTGCATGTGTCCTGAGCAGAACAGTCGGAGTCTCTGCTGATTGAAGGCCCTGCTCTATTCGGGAGGAACTGGATGGAGGGGGCCAGCCCTTGCACCCCAGGGAATTATGAATCAGAGGCCAAGCCAGGCCAACTCACCACCAACAAATTCCCCAAACAGGGCCATTGGAGAGACAATATGTTTGCACCTGCTACTGTGCAAAATACACTTAATTATTGGAAGCACCAGCCATGAAGTTCTCCTGCAGGCTGTCAGGGCCAGGGGAGATGCTCCTGCCTGGCGAGTTTATGGGGCAGCGAGGCAAACACCAGGTCAACGTTGCTTCGGGCTCCTGTGTAGGGATGGAGGCAGCCTGGAGCTATGCTTTAAAATAGTAAACTTGGGGCACCTGAGTGGCTCAGTGGGTTAAAGCCTCTGTCTTCAGCTCAGGTCATGATCCCAGGGTCCTGGGATCGAGCCCCACATTGGTCTCTCTGCTCAGTGGGGAGCCTGCTTCCTCCTCTCTCTCTGTCCCTGCCTACCTCTCTGCCTACTTGTGATCTCTGTCTGTCAAGTAAATAAATAAAATCTTAAAAAAAAATAGTAAACTTGAAAAGTAAATAAAATACTAAACTCAAGGACAGCTAAAGGTGGCCTCTTTCCATGGGCCGTGTTCCCACTGGCCACCTACCCCAGCCTCCCAAAATTAGACTCTTTCAGATAGGATGCCTCTGTGCTAGCCTTGTTGCCCCGAGAAGTGGAGTTGGAGTGGGCTTTGGGGTACAGACAGTTGATATGGGAGGTGACCCCAGGGAGCAGGAGTAAGAGATGAGGGCAGGGCACAGAGTGAGACAGGGAAGGGAATTGGTGAATCCCAGGATGTTCTCATACATTCGCCACCCCTGTGGGTGACTGGTGACCCCACAAGAACCTACATAAGAGTCTTATGAAATGCGACACAAAAGCGTCTGCCCTGGAGGGCCAAAGGAGGACATATTTGTTGGCTTCTGTCTTCCCTTCTTGAGGTCTGCCCATGGGAGGACCTCAGAGATTCTCCAGTGTCCACAGGCTGTGGTCCACAAGTGCAGGACCTCAGAGAAGTCTTGGAGGTTCTGGGCCAAGGCAGGGCGCCACCGGACCACACCTGTATGGAGCACACAGAGCCTGCACAGAACCGGAAGCCACGGCTGAGGCTGGAGGAGGCAGCCAGCTCAGAGGAACTTGGACCCAAGTGTCCAATACCCTCTTCACCTTGCTGCCTTCTCTGGGCCATCAGCAGCATCCGCAGCTTCCTGCAGAGCTTTTCAGGGTGTAAAAGATCTTTCTGTCCAGCCTTGGAGGTCCACCAGGGAGGAGGTCCGCCATAAGTACACAGCAGGGCTGGAGGGCTCCGCTCTGCTTTGTCTGGCTCAAGGACAGGCCTGACTTCCCTCTGTCAGGGCTTCCCTCACCGGTGTGTGTGTGGGGGGGGGGGGTTTGGGGGATTGGGAGGGGTGTTAGGTCCAGAAGGAGGCAGAGCCCATTCTGCCTGGACCTGCCCCTGGAGCCCTCCCCAGAGCGCCTGGCAGCTTCGAGCCCCGCCCAGCCTCTCAGCACGCACTCATTTCCTGCCCAGCCAGTCGCTTCATTTCTCAAGAACCTGGTTGACATCTCAGCTCTTTCTTTCTCTGCTCTACATCCCAGCTCTCTCCCTGGGCCGCTCCCCCTACCCTGCACCCCAGGGCCTTTCTGCCCATGCACCGGCCCCAGACATTGGCACTGGCTGCCCAGGACCCCCTGTGGCTTGGCCCTGTCCAAGCCCGTTTGGGGCCCAGCCCAAATCAGCAATCACAAGTACCCGCATTTCCTTCTCGCTCACACAAGGTAACTATTGTCCACCACCCAAGAGAGGACCATCGTGTTCACGGGGCCGCGGAGAAAAGGTGTTTACCCATGGTCGTTGGCCCCACCTGCATGCTGTCTAGCCACAACCGGTCCCTCAAGGCCCGACACATACCTCTCAGACAACCACATGGCAGGTGCAGAAATCAGGCCCACGGGCTCCTCAGGCGCACCCAGGTGGCCCACCACTTGCAGAAATGAAGCCAGAGCGGGTCCAGGCCTCTCTCAGCTGTGGGTCCCCCAGGCCGCTGGCTTCCATTCCCCCTTCCCCTTCCTTGTGTAGTCCTCACGGCTAACTTCCACCGTGGGTATTACAATTCCCATTTGACAGATAAGGACTACTGAGGCTTGGAGAGGTTCGTTAGCTTATATAAGGAGAGTGGAGAACAAGGGAGGCTGGAGGGCAGGAGAGGAAGGAGGGGGAGAAGGAAGGAAGAAGGGAGGGAGATACCCATGAGCACCACCTCTGCAGAGAATCCTAGGATTGGCGCAGGTGGCAGAGCTGGACCCCTCTGGGGAGCGGGGGCAGTGACCTCTCCCAAGGGCACATGGAGAGTCCCCCCACTGAGCTGGGGCTTGGTGATTTGGGCCTTGAGAAAGGCTGGGGCCACTGAGAGGGGTGAGAGGGCAGGGGCAGAGCATAACCTTGAGAAACACCCCCTGCAGGAGAGAAGGAAGGTGTAGGCCTGGACTTACCCGCCAGAGGCGGGGAGAAGTGCAAGATACACAGGACACAGGGATGCCGCAGCCTACCCCTGAGGGTTTGCTACAGCACATCAGTGCCCTGGTTGGGTACCCGGGAGGGGAAGGGATGCTGGATAATCCAGGAGGCAGGAGCTGTTTCCAGATGTTCCCAGCAGTATCCAGAGGTCCAGAACCCCCCCAGGAGGGGCCACAGGGACTTCATCTCCAGAGGCCAAAAGGTACCTCTGGCAGCCTACATGGGCCTTCAAGAGCACCAGAGCTCAGGAGACAGGCCAAGCCCTGCATTTCTTGGGAAACCCTGCATCTGAGATCCTGCAGGTCCGAAGGGACCTCTGGGATTTTGTCTATCACCCTTGTCAAACACTCCCACTGCCCCGAGGATATGGATCAGAAGTAGAGTGCCCCCTCCCACTGTGCACCTCCCAGGACAGTTCATTAGAACACCAAGGGGTCCAAATGAGGCCCTCACTGACCGGCATGACCCTCCCTTCAAACAGCCCAGGCCACTGGACACAGAACAGCAGGCTCGGAGACGGCCACTGTCTTCTGGCATGGGGGTCAAGTCAGCACTATCTTCTCCAGTAACCGAGCCTCCTAGGCTTCTCTGTCCCCAGCTGCCAGGCAGAGCGTGGGCCATTCTGGAGCATGCCAAGCTCCTATTGTGCTCCTTCTGGCTGGGCTCGACTGCCCTTGTATCACTGTGTCCCCTGCCGTCTCTGGGCAACAGCTGGAACAGGACATTTTACCAGCGGCGTCTCTAGCCAGCTAACCTTGGCAAAGGGTACGTGGGTGGGTGGGGGGTACTGCCAGTCATTCTAGACATTTTGGGGGCTTCTCCCCGCTACCCTCTGCCCAGGCCATAGAGGCTGGGCTGGAGCTGAAGCTGAGCAGAGGCCAGTGAGTGTGAAGGGAGTTTTCTGATGGCAGGTGATAGGGAGGGAAGCTGAGAAGAGGCTGAGCATGGTCTCCTTGTACGTTCACAACTCTCAAATCAGTGAAGTCCTTCCAGCTTGTGTCTATAAAGTCTGAGACGGGGGTCTCTCCGCACTCACTAGGGAACTGGCTTCAAGCTAAGTTCTAAAAAGTCCTCTCATGTTGGAATCAGAAGGGCCTCTGAGATACAGTGCTCCAAGGGTTTTATGGCTGCAAACCAATCATTCCCAAACATAGTGGCCTGAAGCAACAGTGGTTTCTGAATTTCTCATAATGCCAGGGGTCATCCTGACTGTTCTGGAAGTCTCAGCTGGGGTTCGGCCACCAAATTAGCTGCATTCAGCTGGGAGGACCAGGTGACCTCACCCACGGCCAGCTGGGCCTCCATTCTCCTCCAGCAGAATTGCTTGGACTTCCCTCAGGCATGGTGGAGGCTAGAGTGGGGGAGGGGAGGGGTAGGGTGGGGGAGGAGCCAGGCCCTTTAAGGGCTAAGCCTGAAACTGGCAGTGTCAGTCTGCTGCATTGTTCCCAACGAAGCAAGTCACAAGGCCAAGCCAGATTCAAGGGGACAGAAAGTAGACTCTACCTCTTGATTGGAGAGAGTGGCAAAGAATTTCTGGCTGTCCTTAATCCACAGGAGAGGAGCCGGCTTCACTACATGCGGAGAGTCAGGGACAGAGGCCCGGTCCTGATGGAGACTTGAGGACTTAGCGATGGGTGAGGCAGCACCCCTGCCCCTGGGCCTCTCTCCCATCAACCTCCAGTCCTTCCCCAGTCCTCTGCACACAGTGGCCTTGGAGGTCTGGCTTGCAGCAGGAAGGGCTAGGGTCAGGGCAGCAGGGGGATGTGGGGAGGGCTTGGGGTCCTCTCTGTGCCAACTGTTGAGGCATCCAAAGTCGGCATGGGAGGTGAGCACCGACTCCCTGCAGAGGCGCATCCTGCAGAAGTTCCAGCTGGGACCTGGCCCAGGCTGGCTGAACAGGGCAGGCTCTGCTCATCATTCTGTGAGCAGAACTGAGGCCACCTGTCAGGGGAGGCTCATCCCAGGGACGCCAGGTCTCCTTCTCTTCTTCTTCCAGGTAGCCCTTTGAGCAGAGGCTGGGTTTCTGCCACACTGAGCTGGACTCAGTGGGCCCAGGCACTGGGCAGCCCGGTCGATCCCCGGAAGGCCACCCCTCCCACTAGTGCACTCCTTGCTCTCAACGAACTTATTTACTCAGCCATTTGACAAATATTTACTGAGCACCTGCTATGTGCCAGGCACCGCGCTGGTTGCTGGGGATACATCCGTGAGCAAAATAAACAAAAACCCCTGTCTTCTTGGAGTTCAGATTTGAGGAGGGGGAGTGTGTTTATAGATGATAAACAAATAAATGAGTAAATGTCATAGCATTGCTCTCATTTCCCGGGGCTGCCATAACAAGTCATCACAAACTTGGTGGCTTAGGACAACAGAAATGTATCCCCTCCTGCTTCGGAGGCTAAATGTCTGCAATCAAGGTGTTGGCAGGGCTCTGCTCCCTCTAAAGGCTCCTGGAGGGGTGAATCATGCTTCTTCCAATTTCCGGTGGCTTCTGGCAATCCTTGGAGTTCCTTGGCTTGCAGCTGCATCCCTCCTGTTGTTGGTTCCATCTTCATGTGGCTTTCTCCCCTTGTCTTCCCATGTCGATCTGCTTCTCTGCTTCCTTTTATTTTTTAAACTTATTTTATTTAAATTCAATTAGTTAACATAAAGCGTATCACTAGTTGCAGAGGTAGAGTTCGGTGATTCATCTGTTACGTAGAATACCCAGTGCTCATTCCATCACGTGCCCTCCTTAATGCCCATCCCCCAGTTACCCCATCCCCCCATCTTCTCCCCTCCAGCAGCCCTCAGTTTGTTCCCTCTAGTTACGAGTCTCTTATGGTTTGCCTCCCTCTCTGATTTCATCTTAGTTCTTTTTCTCTCCTTCCCCATGATCCTCTGTTTTGTTTCCCCAATTCCACGTATGAGTGAAACCATATGATAATTGTCTTTCTCTGATTAACTTATTTCGCTTAGCATAATACCCTTCAGTTCCATCCATGTCATTGTAATGGTAAGATTTCATCTTTTTTGATGGCTGAGTAATAGTCCTGTGTATTGTGTGTGTGTGTGTGTGTGTGTGTGTGTGTGTGTGTACACCACATCTGTCTCTGCTTCTTATAAGCATACTAGGTGTTGGATTTAGGGTTTTCCCTAAATCCAGGATGATCTCATCTCCAGAGCTTTAAACACCTCAGCAAAGACCCTATTTCCAAATAAGGTCACACTTTGAAGTTCCCGGTGGACTTAATTTTGGAAGAGGGACACATTCAATCCACTACAGTCATATTTGCCGGTACCAGGGGTTTGGACATGGATATATCATTATTGGGAGGGCCTTTTTAACCTAGTACAAATACATGAGAAGAAATAATTCAGACATTATTGGAGAAAAATAAAGCATGGTAATATAGAAGGGGGGTGGGGTGCCAGGGCTGGAGTGGGGAGGATAGGCTGCAGTTCTAAATAGGATAGTCAGGAAAAGCCTCACTGTAAAAGTGATATTTGAAGATGTCAAGGAAGTGAGGGGACAAGCCATGTGGGTATCCTGGAGGTGGGGGGAGCATTCAGGCAGAGGGAGCAGGCAGTGTAAAGGACCTGAGGCAGAAGTGTGCCCAGCACATCTGGGGAATAAGGAAGCAGAGTGAGTGAGGGGCAGAGTGGTAGCAGGGTGGGATCACATGGGGTCACACAGGTTACAGTAAGGACTTTGGCCTTGACTTGGCATGAGACGAGAGCCTTGAGCTGATGAGAGACAGGAATTAACTGTGTTGTCACAGCACCACTCCAGTTGCTAGGTTGGGCGTAGATCCGAGGGGGCCGTGGGCTACAGTGGTAACTCAGCCACTCACTCCCCCACCCCAAGAAGGGCAGCCCATGGGCAACGCGCCCTCAACAACTCTGGAATGGCTTCCCGGGCCTCTGCCATGGAGAGGCGCCTCCAAGCCCCTGCCACTGGACCCCCTGCCTACCCACAGGGCTCGGGTTTCCCCTTGTCAGCTATACCCACCAGAGCCTGGGAAAGTCAGCTTTCCAGAACGATTTCATCATTTTCCATTCGGAAAAGTTTGCTGCTCTGACCACTCCCTCCCCCGCTTCCCAGGCGGAGGATGAAGGACTGAGGCATTCTGGAGCTCAGGGGGCCATAGGCCGGGGCCGGCGGGGCTTCCAGACTGCTCCACGGCTACCTCAGACCCCAGCTGCCCAGGCCTCCACCTGGGGGACCCTCCCTGCCCCACATACCTGCTCCCTATGGTGTGCCCCAGGACTCCCCCAGTCACCGTCCTCCTGCCCTGGAGCCTACTAAGGAGCAGGCTCTGTAGCCTGTTAAGGGGCAGAAGCACTGAAGAGGGTTGTGCAAGTAGGGCAGAATGACTCAGTTTCCCTCTCCATGACTTCCTCATAAAGGCAGAGCCACTGCTGGGAACAAGCACCTGCCTTCACTTCTAAGGTAAGTAAAAACTTCCTTTAGTATCTCTGGGCCACAAGGTTTTCCCCTCCGTCATGTCCCTCACTCCCATTGCCATTGTGAGGTCTGTCAACACATAGAGTTTGTCAGTGTTTGCAGAGCCTGCCAGCATTTGCAGAACCTGTTGGGTTTGCAGAGCCTCTCTGTGTTTGCAGAACCTGCTAGGTCACAGAACCTGTTGCTATTTGCTGAGATCATTTCCTTCATTCCTCCAGGCAGCCCCCACTCATTACACATTGGTGGCTAGTAAAGTTCCCCCTCCTCCCTCCCCTGCCCTGCCCCATAGCCCTCTCTAAGGTCTCCCCAAGTATCCACAGGTTATTTTCCCAAAGGCCCCAAGAGGCACACCTCCAGAAACCTCACAGCCAATCCTCACATTCCCCAGTGGGACTATATAAACTAAAGTCTGGGGGACTGGATGGAGCTCTGTCTCCACATTAACAGAAGAGCAACGCTCTCCCAAGCTTGGGTCCTGAAAAGAGCAGACAATTTGAAGCCAAGCAGAACTGGGCCTCTGTTACTTCCTCGCCCTGGGAGGCATCCTCTGAAGCTTCAGGGCCTCAGTTTCCTCAGCTGTGAAAATTGGGATGCTTTATGACATGGGGCTGCATGAGGTTCACTTGAGGCAAGTGATGGGAAAAGACTAAGTCAAATGGCTGCCAGTGACAAGCACCTGTGTGCGCCAGGCATAGGGCTCAACTCTTCCAGAATAAGTCATCAAGGGCTAAAGAGGGCCCAGGCATTCCTGGTCTTAGGTCCTCGTGGTGAAAATAAGCCTGCAAGGGTCTGAGCAGGGAGTTAGTTCACCTCACCTGGTCCCTGGCTGAGGCGGAAATATTTCAGGAACTTGAGAAAAGTGAATGTGGGAGCCCTTGGCCATTAACTACTCTCCTCCCTCCCCAAACTCTCAGTGTTATTTTGATAGTGAACGGGAGCTGAAGGGATAAGTTTCCCCTTAATGACTGTGAGCTCCTTGATGTAAGGGCTGTGTCTCCCCCGCAGGCTGGAACTTTCTGGGAAGTGCTCTGTTTCCCCCCTCAGACTGGGTTCCCTGAGGGCAGGGCTGTGTCTCCCCCTTCAGACTGTGGTTGCCTTTCCCTCTCAGCCCCAAGGATGCAGGGGTCTAAGCATCAGCCTGTCCTGCTGTATTCCTGAACCACTGAGTAACCACCCAAGGGAACTGAACATGATGGACAGAGATGCAGGGCAGGGTGGGGCCCTCCTGAGGAAGAAAGTGCTGGTAAAGGGTCCCTTCTCTGAGTACGTGGCTTAGGACCTCAGAGGGTTCAGCATGGAGTCAGCAGGGTTAAGTGCCAGCCATATGCAAAGCCCAGCGGCAGGTGCTTTGGCAGAGACCAAAAGGACCTTTCTGCAGTGTCTGGGAGACAAGCCTGGGTGCTGCGGGTGCTGAGTGCTGGGGTGGGTGCACACAGAGGTCTGGGTGAGAAAATAGAAGTGGTCTCCCCAGTCAGGTAGCCTCCACACAGGAGACCCTGATGAGACCAATCCCTGGGATCAGGTTGAAGGCCTCAGAGCTTTGGCCCTGAGAGGATCCCTGAAGGCCCCTCCTTCATCCCGCCCACCCCATCCCACCCCCACTTATCTGGCAGCCTTGGTCCTTGTTTTCCTAGAGCTCATCCTCCCCGTTCCCCTCAGCCCCACTCAAGGCTGAGCCATCTCTCGTCCTGCTTCTGCACAGCACAGTCCTGGCTGGGGTTGGGGAAGCAAGGGAAGGAACTTCAAGAGCTCACAGAGGGCCCTTTGGGATCCACCTCTGCTCCTGAGTCCCCCACGTCCCTCACGTTGAAGCCCGTCACAGTCCGGGAATGTCTCACAAGAGGGATACATGGGGTGTTCTAGAGATAGAAGGAGGAGCCCTGGAGGAAGCCCTTGCTTCCATCCCCTGCCTCCACACCAGGCATCATTCCATAACCAGCCAGGCAGAAGCTCCAACCAGGTTTTCCCACTTCTGCTCTTCTCTAGCAAAGTGAAACCAACCCATTTCTATTCTCAGCCCAGCACTGGGTTCCTGAGGGATGAGGATCTGGGGTCTTCAGAGGGATTCCACTCTCACAGGACCCACACTCAGCATGTGTGGGCAGCAGGGTGCACATAAAGGTAGCGATGGTGAGGGAAAGTCAAGTTGACCCAGGCTCAGGGAGCCCCAGTCTAAGAGGGGAGACACAGCCGTGCCCTCCAGGAGTCCCAGTCTGAGGGGAAACAAAACCCTGCCTCAGGGAGCTCCCCATCTTTTTTTTTTTTTTTTTTTAAGTAGGCTCCACGCCCAGCATGGACTCCAGTGCAGAGCTTGAACTCATGATCCTGAGATCATGCTTGGGCACCTGGGTGGCTCAGTTGTTAAGCATCTGCCTTCAGCTCAGGTCATGATCCCAGGGTGGGTGGATAGAGCCCCACGTCAGGCTCTCGGCTCAACGCCAGGCCTGCTTCTCCCTCTCCCACTCCCCCCGGTTGTGTTCCCTCTCTCACTGTGTCCCTCTCTGTCAAATAAATAAAATAAAATAAAAAGAGTCAGACACTTAACTGACTGAGCCACCCAGGTGCCCCAGGGAGCTTCCAACCTGATGGAAGATGAAAATGGCTCTTCTGGAATAGCCTGCTCCAATGGGGGAAACAGGGCCTCCGCCCTCTGACAGTCCCCAGTCCGAGAAGGGAAACCCAGCCGCTGACCCTTCAGGGCTGGTCTGACTTGGCCTTGAACACCTCAATCCCCAGTCAGAGAGCAAAGACCAAGAGCTCACCATCTCCTGTCTTGTGTCAAGGTCCTTCCCACCTAGCCCAAGGATTAAGGATAGGACAGACATGGAGCTGGAAGAAAACAGAGACCCTTATCCTAACTGGCCACTGGCCGGCAAGCTCCTTCCCCAGGCTAGAATCCTGCTAAAAAGCACTCCTCTCCAGGCAGGAGTGGACCCTAAGAGTGACATCACCTTGTCCCATCAACCCCTTCTCTCACCCCAGACACTGATTATGGTGAAAGGCAGGCCCATGGGGTGAGGGAGTAGGTGAGGCCTGATAAGCTGACCTTCCTCTAGCTCCTGTTTTGGCTGAAGCAGACCAGTGGGCTGTTTGGTCTGTAGGGAGGGGCTCCTAGGTCCAAGGCCCTACTGGGTGGGGACAGCCCACACTCAAGGCAGAACGCCAGGACATACATCCCCTGCTGAGTTCCCCTACCGTCAGGACATGGCTCTACTCGGGCCCTCGGGATGACCACCCGCTTCACTACATGGTCCCCACCTCAAGCAACAAGGGTCTCTCCTGGGCCCCCCCCACAGCTGCACATTTCACCATAGGTCACTGGTACTCTCCTGTCTAGCCGCCTGTCCCCTCAAGGGGTAAGAGAGAAGGAAGGAATTGTCTCCCCAAGGGAAACTGGGGACAGAGGCTGGCGAAGACCTGTCCCAAACCCTGTCCATTCACTCCTCAGCAGCAGAGCGGTGGCGCAGTAAGAAGAATCTGGGGAAGACCACGTTCAGTCTGGGGGAGTCGAACGTAATCCGCGTGTTAGATGACAGCAGAAAATTGTTTGTTTTGTTCAATTTGGGAACGGTTGCTGCTTTATACAGAAAAGTGGATTTCTTTCTTCAGAGATGAGATCTGAAGTGATGAGGATATGCCATAATGTCTAGAATTTACTTTGAAATGCTTGAGCACAAAAAAAGAAGCAAATCTGGCAAAATGTTCATTGTTCTATCTTTGTAATGGAAATTTGAGAGTTTGTTGTTTTATTCTAGGTGTCTGAATATTTAGTGTTTCATAATAAAATGTAAAAAGAAAAGGGGGGGCACCAAATGTTATACTCATGTGAGTTTGAAAACCAACTCTACCACCTCCTTGTTGTATGACCTTAGGCAAGTCACTTAACTTCTCTGGGCCTTATTCCCTCAGTTAAATGGTACAACTACACACGCTCTCAGTTGGGTGTTGTGAGGATGAAACATAGTAGCTAACAGGGAATGCCTAGCTCCATGCCTTGGACATAGTAAGTGCACATTTAAAAATGGTTGTTTGTGGGGTGCCTGGGTGGCTCAGTCAGTTAAACGTCTGACTCTCGGTTTCAGCTCAGGTCATGATCTCAGGGTCGTGGTATCAAGCCCCATGTTGGGCTCGTACTCAGTGGGGAGTCTGCTTGGGAGTCTCCCTCTCCCTTTCCCTCTGCCTTTCCTGCCTTCTAAAATAAACAAATAAATGTTAAAACAACAACAACTGTAAAAATGGTTGTTTGTGAAATGAATGGAGAGAAGGCTATGTGTGGAAGGATTGTCTTCTCAACGCCTGAGCCTCGGTTATCTCAGCCTTCAATAAGCAGCCATTAATGGTATCACTTAGGTCAACGGCCATCCCCCCACCCCATACTCCATGCCAATGTTGGAAGCTGAGGAGGAAAGAAGGCTGGTGGGTATCAGGGCCCCTCTTCGCAGGACCTGGGGACACTGGTTCCTCACAAGGAACCCTGGTTAGCGGGCACCCTCCTCATTTGTTACCCAGCCAGGGAAACAGAGCAACCCGGCTATGGTCATGTCTCATCATCCAGCTCCGAGGACAGTCGGGGCTGGAGATTGACCCCCCCACCATCCTCCCCTGAGGAGCAGGGCAGGAAGGCATGAGAGCCCCATCCCAAGGACAAGGGCAGTGGGGTGTGCAGGCGGTAACGGGAGAAGGCCAACACTTTCCTATTTTGGGAGGTAGGAAGCAGCAGGTGGCTGGCTGGTGTGGGACATGTGAAAGCTCCTGCCAGGGACCATGTGGCCAGCGGCAGGGCACGGCCAGGCACAGCCTAGGCCCCTCCTGAGCCTACCAGGCAGATGCACTTGCGACCACGAGGGGAGGGAGCTCTGGTTTCTCTATCACAAGAGCATCCTCCCTAAAGAAGCCCATAAGAACAAAAGGTCCACCTGGAACCCACCGCCCCCTTAAATCCTGCAGGGGCACCGGCTCCAGGACCCAAATGTCCTGAGGAGCTCCCTGTCTGCGTGGAGAAATACCACATTTGTACTCCAGGAGCTCCTAAGATGAGAGACAGAGCCTTTATCCTGAGGAGGAACCCAGCCTAAGGAGGGAGACACAGCCCCTGCCTGAGAAAGCATGAGTCTGAGAGGGGAGGCCCCGTCTGCAGAAAAAGGCTGGCCATAGTGGGGGTGCTGGGGCTGGGGGGGGGGGGGCTCTGTTCACTTGGCGGTGGCCCAGTGTGGTGGATGCCTTCAGGAGCCGGGTTATTTTGGGGTGGACAGAGGAGCAGGCAACTTCCCAGATGAAAATAGCCTTCCTGGGGTGTCATTCCGGAGATGTGCGTACGTCCCAGATGAATGCTTGTCACACGGTTATGCTCCTCTGGCCCCTCCCAGGCAGGCCAGGCAGAGCCAGACTGGCCCCGTCCAAGAGGAGCCTTGTTTCCTAATCAGGGCAGTGTGGGAACTCGGCTCTGGCCTCCAGGGGGGCCACCCAAAGCTGCCCGCTACTTGCCCAACTCCTTCCTCAAAGGGCCGCCAGCCCCCTCCCTGAGGAAACCTTCCTGCACCAGCACCAGCAGTGGGAAGCCCTCTGCCTCCCCAGTGGGGGGCCCAGTTTGCCATTTCCTGCAGTCTGGGGCTCCCCTTCTAACGGGGGCTCACTGACATCAGAGCTATGTTCTGCCCTCAGACTGGGGGCTCCCAGAGGGCAGGGCTGGTTCTACTCACCACCTTGTTTCCAGTACAGAGGGAAGAAAGCTGACCCAGGGCTTGAGAGCCCTGGTTTCTCATGGTGACTCTGGGGTCACTTGGCCCTCGAGGACAATAGCCTGTCTGGCTTCCCTCCTAAAAGCAGAGATGCTCTGGTCACAGATCCAGGTTCCAGCTCCAGCCTGGGCACTTCCAGGCCCCACCCCCTTACCCTGCTGACCTTCCACAGGGTCCTAAGGAGAGCAGCAGCTTTTGGCCTGGGCGGGTGGGGGGCTTGAACGAGATAACATGTACAAGAGATTTGGCCCGGTGCCTGGCCCAGGGTAGTGGAAAGGTAAACCAAAGAAAGACACAGTGGGCCAGTTCTCGGGCCACCTGTGGGCTGGGCAGAGATCTAGGCTCCATGACCCCGGAGTCCGGGACCAAGGCTGGCCCTAGAAGGCCGCAGGCCCCTGGCGAGCCCAGGGATAGGCTAAGGCCCTGAGCTGCAGTTCCAGGAACAGGGCACAGTCTGAGCATTCGGGGTGGCACTTGCTCTCCCTTCCCACTTTGCAACTCTCCTTCTGGCCCCCCACTTCCAGCTGTCTTTGGTCCCTGTACCCCACCATGGCCTCCCTGCCTTTCCTGCTCCACCACCACCACCACGTGGAAGAATCCAGCTACCCTGCACATGTGACATTTGGCATGGCGTGACCCTTCAGAGCTGGGCAGGGGCTGGGGACAGACCCAGACAACATAAACACATCCCCGGAGTTTACATTGCGGGGACCAGGAGTACATACCAGTCGGCTGGCTGCTGCCCCTGTTTATTCCCTGAAGGTTCACGGCCAGGGCGCCACCCGAGGAGGAGGGCGGAGGCAGTCTTCGGGTGGCTGCCGCTGTCTGGGTGTCCATGTGCTGGGGATCCCAGGGAAACCTGTAGGCCTCTGAGGCCACCCCCTCCTGCCTCATCCCAGCGGCGCTACCCGTCTCCCAGGACCATACACTGGTACCAGTGGGAGTCTGGACCCAGATGGCCGTCCTGTGCCTGCACTTCGGGGCCTCTTGGCCCTTCTCCCTTTGGCCCCTGCCCTGCTCCAGGACCCTAGCTCAGACCTCAAGGCACTTTCTCATGTCAGGTGGAGCTGAGCCTTGCTCGAGGCAATCATTGTTCACGCTCTCCCTTGAATTTTCCCTGTGGGAGGGGGTGGTTTACTTTTCTGAGCAAGTCCTATCATTCTGCACCTTCTCCACCTACTCTGGAAAGCAGGCT
Source organism: Taxidea taxus jeffersonii (assembly GCA_003697995.1). Classification (NCBI taxonomy): domain Eukaryota; kingdom Metazoa; phylum Chordata; class Mammalia; order Carnivora; family Mustelidae; genus Taxidea; species Taxidea taxus. Next base: position 28,157 of record RCUC01160785.1, read on the forward strand.
GGGCTGGTTGGGGCAATCCATTGTCCACACGGGAAGGTTGAGGCGCAAGGGGGACACCAGCCCCGGGTCCCACCCACAGCTACCTGTGGTATCTGCGTTCAAGATAGACGGAAATGAGAGCCTTGCAGCGGCCCCACGCAGTGAATCACTTTACAGGTGAAAAGACAGAGGCTTGGGGTGGCAAAGTGAGAATTCGCCCATGGCTGCCCAGGTGGTGAAGTCAGGATTCAAACTCAGTGCTGCCTGCTTCCAAATGGCCTGCGAGCTCCTTCCCAGTCCACTGCCCAGCCTTCACCCTGAGAGTCCAGGCACCTTCTGAGAACGGGCAGAAGTCCATGCGGTTCTCGAAAGGGCTCAACCCTTCTTTCCTCCTTAGATGCTTATATTGGAATGCCGGAGTGTGTCCATTAATGAGTTCACCCTCAGGCACAGTGCAAAGCTCCATGTCCCACACGGGGAGTTGGTAGGACTAGCAATAATAATAATAATAATAATAATAACAATCCTCCATGCTCCTTGGGCACTTGCTGTGGGCCTGCTTCTGCTCTAAGTGCTAGAGATACAATATCCCCGGCAACACACACAACTCTCCCAGCCTATTAGTAACTCGATTATGCACCCAATTTACAGTCCCAAAGACTGAGACACAAAGAGGAGAAGAAAGTTATCCAAGGTAACAGCTAGAAAATGCCAGAGCCAGAGCCAGGTCTGGGATCTAGAGCCACCATGCTAAACACAGGAGGTATGGATGGAGGCTGACTTTACAGACCAGTGTAAACCGTGTAGGTGTGAGTGTGCGTATGCGTGTACACACACACAGCACCCAGGGAGGGGGTAAAAGAAGCTGAGCCCCTGGATGCAGAAGGAATCGGAATGGGGCAGGGTAGCTGGAGGAAGGGCTCCTGAAAGTGGTGGGGTGTGTGTCAGGGCATAAAAGACGGGAGAGATACGGACCATTCCCAGGGTGCCAGACCCCGGGGCAGGGCTCCTCTCCAAAGGCCACTCCCACGACCTGGAACGTGGTAGGGGTCGAATAAGTGTCCTCAGAATGACCGAACAGTGCTAACGTGGTGGTGCTCATGGTAGAAGTCCGGACAACAGTGCGGTGGAGCTGAGCACAAGGAGGGCGGGGGCAGGAGGTGGCGCGGTGATGGTGGAGGGACCAGAGATGAGGAAGTCGGGGACGGAGAAGTGATAGAGGCGAGGACATAGATACCTTTCCTCTACCCTCCAGGACAGCCCTTTCCAGGGCACACCGGACATCACACGCTCCTAATCCTCACAGCTGCCTTCGGGGAGGCATTTTTAGCCTCATTTTATAAAGGATGACAATGAGCCATGGACAAGTCCCATTCTGCTCGCCCAAGGTCACAAGGCCAGGAAGCTGGCCTGAGCTAGCTGCCTTCGGAGCAGGGCGCCAGGCCAGCATCCAGATGCCATGGGTGGGTGGCCCGGAGGCCATTCTGCACTCCCAACTTGGTGGGCTCAGCCCTCCTCTGTTTGGGGGAGCAGGGAGTCGCAGAACTAGGTGACAGGGGAAGCAGTTCTAATCCCAGCCCCACCACGGACACACCGTGACCTTTGCTGGGCAGCAGCCAAGGCAGACGTCAGCCGCCAAGTGACAGCGGGCCGGCGGGGGCAGAGCCAGTGGAGCCTGGACGGGAGCCCCACACACCAGGCGGATGAAGTCAGGGGTGGGAAATAATCTTGGAATCAGAGGAAGGCTCGCTTTGGGGTAACATTCCTGGAAAGCTCTGCTCTGATTGGCTTGAGATTGGGGTTTCTGCCCAGACCTTTCCAGTCAGGAGCAAGTTTATTAATAATCTCTGCCCTGACTCCTGGTCTCACCCTGGGGAGAAGGCAGGGCTTCCCGGGACTTCTGGCCCCTCACCCCAGGGGCAGTGAGTCTCACTGCGCAGGGGTGGGGGTGAGGGTGGGAGACAGAGACTGAGTCCTTAGATCTAGGCAAGGAGTGCAAACGCCCTACGCCCCCAGACTCCGTTCCCCAACCCCCTGCAGCCCCAGGGATCACTCTGCTTTAGCCACGGGTGAGGGGAACAGGTGAGCCTGTTCTGTGAGTGCCCTCGTGAGCCCTGGGTGGTGTGTGGGCGACAGTGCGGGGACAACTGAGCATGAGGGGTGTGCTAAGGCCTCAGGAGCAGCCGGCCTCCCTCTGCAACTCATCAGCACCCAAGGCCTAAATTTACTGCCTCCACTCCCCCTCCCTCTGGCTCTGACCTCATTAGGCTCCTGTCCCTTTCCCAGGATGGGGGAGAGGAGGAATGACTCCTTAGTTCGAAGAGCAAGATCCCTTGTGGGAGGAGGGAAAGTCCCGAGGTTGGGGGAAGGGGAGATGGGGCTCAGAGCTTAATATAGTCACAGGGCAGGAGGAAGATGTCAGCTCCTATTACACCTGCCACCTCGCCCCCATCATATGACCCAGCTCCCTCTGGCGAGGCGTGGGCAGGGTGAGAAGCTCTTTGGTCCTGGGAAGGTCTGGGGGCTGCTCTCCACCCCCCCAACCCCGGCTCAGCTGGGTGGTCCTGACTTGAAGGGAGAGGAGGGAAGAGGAGGAGTCTCCAGCACTGATCCCAGCATGGAATCCAAAGGGACCTGTCCCTCTGATCCACACGGTCCCCCACCTCCCTCCTTCATCCCCAGATTCGTAGTCCCAAATGATGGCACACCTGTGGGCAGAGCCCCAAGCCAGATTAAGGGGCTCGAGAGTCAGGATGCAAAGTTGCTGTGAAAATAAGGTTTAAGACAAGCCCTTCCTGCATAGAAGTCTGAGCCCTATCCCCCACTGCCCACATGGAGGGGGAGACGCAGTCCTGCCCTGAGGGAGTCCCAGTGTGACGAAACTGTCAGGGAAAATCCCCTCTGCTGGGCTTCCTGTGTGACCTTGGGCATTCACCTTGACATTTCAGAGCCCAAGTTTTCTTGTCCATGAAGGGGCAACTCAGCCACGTCCCTCAGAGGTGCTGGGTGCCTGCCTGGCAGGTAACAGAAGCTGAATAAAAGGGCATTATTCCTCTGCAGTGGGGGATTTTGGTGGAAAAAATCATCGCCTTTGGTCTTTAACAGGGGATTACATTAGCATCCTGCACACGCACTATTCCCATCTGAAGATGGGTCATCTCTGGAAGGTCTAGCTGCCCTGACACGCCTCCACAGTCTCCCCTGGCGGCCCCAGGCTTGGCATTTATATTCAACAAATATCTGGAAAGTCAGCTACACAAGTGGCCCCAGGCCTGAGGACACAGGTGCAGCATGGGACAAGCCATCCACCCTAGAAGACGCTCTCCTATGGCTGGCTTCTGGTCATGGACTGCCTGGAAACCAGTTTTTCGATTTACTTTTTATCGAGGTGTAAGATTTGTGCAACAAATCGCACAAATCTTAAGGGTAAAGCTTGGCGAATTTGTGCATATGTACATGCCTGTGTAGACCCGGCCCATATCAAGCTTGGTGAATTTGTGCTTTATTACATGCTTGTGTAGACCCGGCCCATATCAAGCACACAGTATTTCCAGCACCCCAGGAGGCTCCCTCAAGCCCCAACCAGTTGATCCCTTGCCCCAGAGGTAACCCCTATTCTAACTGGTGTCCCCACAGATAGGCTTTGCCTGTCCTTGAACCCCATACAAATGGACTCCAGGGGCATACCCTGTATCTGACCCAGTCTGTTCAGCCTGAGGTTTATGAGTGTTCCTGTGAGTGTTCCTGCAGGTTTTTTTCCCTTCCTTTTTCATGGCCAAGTAGGCTTCCATCGAGTCCCTCACAGCTCATTTATCTGTTCTCTCGATGGACTTTTGGGTTGTTTCCACTTTTTTTTTAATATGTAGAGACAGAGAAAAAAGAGAGAGAGAGCATATCCATGTGCACAAACAGGGGTGGGTGGCAGAGGGACAGGGAGAGAATCTTCAGCCAACTCTGAGCTGAGCGCAAAGTCTGATGCAGGGGTTGATCTCACGACCCTGGGATCACGACCTGAGCCGAAATCAGGAGTCCGACACTTAACGGACCGAGCCATCCAGGCGCCCCTCCACTTCTGACGTAATATGATTACAGCAGCCATAGCATTCTTAGACACGTCTTTTGGTGGCATAAACATGGCGACCCATTCTGGAGAGCACGATTTGGGGGTGGATGCATCATTAAGAACTCCAGGGAGGCACAGAGAGTTCAAATGTTACTCTGAGTTCCCCGGACAGACGCAGAGGGTATTCTGCTAAGTGAACTAAGTCAGGCAAAGAAAGACAAATACCGTATGATTTCACTTACATGTGGAATCTAAAAAAGCGAAACAAAGGCACAAACAAACCAAAACGGATGCATGAATACAGAGACCAAATCGGGGAGGAGGATGGGCGGAAAAGGTGAAAGGGATTAAGAGGTACAAACTTCCAGTTATAAACTAAATAAGTCACGAGGATGAAAAGTACAGCAGAGCGAATATAGCCAGTAGCCAATGATATTGCAGTAAAGTCGTATGGTGACAAATGGTGACCACCATTTTTTTTTCTTCCTCAAAGATTTTATTTATTCACTTGACAGAGATCACAAGTAGGCAGAGAGGCAGGCAGAGAGAGAGAGGAGGACGTGGGGCTCGATCCCAGGACCCCGGGGTCATGACCTGAGCGGAAGGCAGAGGCTTTAACCCACTGAGCCACCCAGGCACCCCTGGTGACCACCATCTTACTTATCATCTTCTTATCTTGGGGAGTACTAGAGTGTTGAGTCACTATGCGGGACACACATATACGACATTGTCACTCAACTGTACTTCAATGTTTAAAAATTTTAAAGTAAAAACTTATTGAGCTCCTATCCTAGACCATGAGCATTTTTGGGTCCACCAGCCACTCACAAGGGAAGAAGGACAGACACAGAGGCACACCCAAAAGGAACTCCACCAACCTCATCACTGAACCCAGAGCCAGTCATCGTGTGTGAATGTGTGTGTGTGTGTCTGTGTGTGATTAAATACATTTCCTAGGGCTGCCATAACAAACTGTCGCAGACTTGGTGGCTTAAAACAACAGGAATTTAATCTCTCATGGTTGAGGAGGCCAGAGTCTGAAACCCAGATGCTGGCAGGCTTTCTTTATTCTGGACGTTCCAAGGGAGGGTCTTGCATGCCTCTCCACTGGCTTCTGGTGGTGGCAGGCAGTCCTTGGGGTTCCCTGGCTTTGAGCTGCCTCTCTACAATTTCTGCCTTCTCTGTCCCTGACCTTCTTCCCTGTGTGTCTCCGTGTCTCTGTGTCTCCAATTTTCTCTCTCCCTAAGAGAACAGTAGTCACTGGATTTAGAGTTCTCCCCTAATCCACTGAGATATCATCTCAACCTGACTCTTTTTCCAATGAAGGTCAAGTTCCCAGGTACTGGGGGTTAGGACTTGGAGGGACACATTCTCCCAACAAGTGATTATGACTCAGCACGTTTGTCTGTGAGTGTACATGAGTGTTTGTGTGGGTGTATACAGCGAGAGGGAGCACAGTGTGTGTGTGCACGTGCTTGCCAGGGCATGTCCACGTTGGTGTCCCTGGCTGTGCTTCTGTGGCTGTGGGCACGTGGATGTGAGCAGGTGTGCCTGCGTGCCCCTGTGTGCAAGGCTTTATGGGCTCCGCTGGCCCTGCTGAGGAGGGTGGTAAGGCAGCATGGCGGCCAAGGGCCCAGCTCCCTGCTGTGGCCGAGGACGTGCTTGGGGCTAGCAGGGGTGGGCAGGTGGGGCCTTGCCTCACAACTCCAGAGGGTGAGCTGGGCGAAACAAGAACAAGGCTATTTGCTTAGCTGGGCACGGGCTGGTAGGCTGAGGAAGCGGCTCTGGGTGGCAACGCCTATTCCCGGGTCCTTTTCCAGTAATGTTCCTAGAAAGCCCCTCCACCCAAGCTTCCATCCCCTGCTCAGCATCTGCCTGGATGGGGAGGCTCTGACTGACTCATACCCTCTCTGGGCTAGAAGCCAGCCCTCACCTCCTGCCCTGCCAAGCAGGTAGGGGTGGGGCAGGTAGCCAGCCCCTCCCAGGCCCCGCCCCCAGGCCCCACTACTACCCAGTCAGCCACCAGGCCCAGCCTAGGGCCCGCAGGGGGGCGGGGGAGGAGAGAGAAAGAGGCAAATGCATGTTAGGTTAAGGCCCAGAATGAGGGCTGCTAATCTCCCA
>ML109550.1:1616-52360 GCA_003697995.1 Taxidea taxus jeffersonii
GAGAGAGGCTGACTGGGGTAAGGGGGAACTGGCAAGAGGATAAAGATAGAGGAAAAGACAGACAAAAAGAGGAGTGGGGTCTGGTATGGACCTCTGAGGGTAACAGTCATGAACGGCTGGAAAGCCAGCTCTGCTTCTGAGGTCTAAAAACAAAAAATAATCATTAAAAAATAATTTTTAAAAAATGATATTAAATGCAGAAAAAAGACTAGGAGTCATTGGATTAAATGATGATTCAGAGAGATGGCAGGGAGAGCTTATAAGAACTTGAAATCAGGTATGATTTTTGCTTAGAAAAGTGATAAGTTTCAAGTGATATGTGATGTATTTGGCCCAAATCAATCACTACACAGAATTCCCTAGAAAAAAGCCAACACCCTGGTGATTTTTTTTTTTTAAAAACATCTCCTCCCTGCTATGCACACCTATGCGTGCACAAGCCCCTGTTCTATGCCAGGAGTTGTATCTTTATTACTTATTTTCAATTTCATCGAATCCAACAAAGTGGGCTATATTAGGTAAAGCTAACATCAGTTACACTCATTCATTTTGTTTATTCATTTAACAAATATTTGTGGGCTGATCATTCTGGGCCACGCTCAGTTCCAGGCACAAAGAGAAAAAGCAGTAAACAAAGCAGGTAATCTCTGTCTTTGGAGAGCTTTTATTTTTGTTGAGAGATATAATAAAAATAAATAAGTTAGTAATATACAGGTGTGTTGGATGGTGATAAGTACTACAAAGAAAAATTAAGCAGTATGAGGAATAAGGGATATAGGACAAGGCAGAGAGGGTCAGGTCAAGGAAGACCTCATTAAAAGGGTGACATTTCAGCAGGGACCTTAAGAAGATGGACAATGCACCCTACAGGTATCTGGAGGACAAGTGTTGCAGGCAGAGAGAATAGAAGTGCAAAGACCCTGAGGCAGGAGTAGATTTGTCCAAGGGAAAGCCAGAGGCCAGTGTGGCTGGAGCAGGGTGTGTGTGCATATGGGGAGGCAGGTGTTGAAGAGTACTGGATGAGTTTAGAGAAATAAGTGTTGTCAAGGGCCTTGTCAGCCCCTACCTGGAATGACTGAGGAGGTCACTAGAGGATACAGAGCAAAGAAGTAACATGCTCTAACCCCATTTTCTAGAACCACCCTGGCTGCTGGGTTGAAGGCTGGAGAGGGACAAGGATGGGAGCAAGGGAACAGACAGGCAGCTACTGTAGTGATCATAGCAAGAGAGAAGAAGCTTGGCCCACTATAGCATCAGTGTGGGTGGCTGGGTGAAGTCAGATTCCAGGTACATCTGGAAGGAAGTCTTAGGAGAATTTTGCTGATGGATTGGATATGAGGACAAGAGAAAGACTAGGTCCAAGGATGACTGCATTTATTGGCCTGAGCAGCTAGAAGGATGAAGTTGCCATTTTCAGGGATGGGGAAAGCCGCAAGGGGAGCAGGATGAGAACAGATGAGGAGGTGTGAGGCTCCCCAATCACCCACTCTGGGACTGTGCACATGCCTGATGTAAGCCTAGGTCTCTCTGTCTTACAAGACCTTTCTTCTTTTCCACAGCCCCCTGCTTCCCCAGAGAAAAGGCAAAGCAAGCAGGGTCATTGTCCTTGCCTCTTCTGCCTTCCCCCAGGTCAGCATATTCTGGGGAAATCACACCTTGGAACTCTGGGCTGGAGTTAGTTTTTAACCTGCTGTGGTCTGTAAGTTGGCTGTATCGTCAAAAGATTCGTCCGTTTAGTGAACAAGCATTATGACCTGTCATTGTTCTAAGGCCACAGGTCTGGCCTGCCAGTGCCTCCTGTCACAGCTCTCCCATCCTGAGAAAGAGTCAGGCCATGGGATGGATTTGGGGATCAGCTGTCATGTAGCTAACTACTCCAAAACTTGGTGGTTTAAAACAACAACTACTGTATTTGCTCACAACTCTGGGCTTCAGGAATTTGGGTAGAGCTCAGTGGGATGTTCTGCTTCATGTGGTGTCAGCTGGGATTTCTTAGGAGGTTGCAATCAGGCTGGCTCCACAACCCTGGGACCTAGGCCATTGCACTGGGCCCCATGCTCAGAGAGGCCCTGCAGTTGATCTAACACTCTGCTGTTGCTATTCTTGAAATTCATAATCATTTTTGAAGAAGGGACCCTATGTTTTCACTTTACAGGGGCCTCACAAATTGTGTAGCTGGTTTGGGTTGCTGTCAGATGCCTGGGACTAGAGCATTCTGGACCGCTTCATTCACAAATGTAGGGTTTTGGCAGGGTTGGCTGGAAGGCTGGAGCCTCTCTACAACTCTCCACATGGCTAGTCTGGGCTTCTTCAGTGGAAGCTGGATCCCAAGAGTGAGCATCCCAAAAGGCAAAGGGAAAACTTCAGATCATAAGGTCCAGCCTCAGAAGTTCCACAGTTACTTTCTCCACATTTTATAGGGGGAAAAGTCAGAGGGCTAGCCTCGATCCAAGAAGAGTGGCTGGGGATGTAGCAAGGCCTCCTTGTAACAGATTGTGTGGGAGGAAAGTATTATTACACCCACCTTTAGGAATGTGCCCTACCATAGGACATGTGGGTCCTGTCTGTCCAACAGGACAGAAAAGGATGTGTCCACTACTTTTGCTCCTGCCATCTCCCTCCCTCTACCACACTCCCAACTGGAGCCAGCTGACCTGGTTTGTCTTAGATAGGGTCTGGGATATGTTTGGTCCGCTTAGACCCTGAAAATGACTAGAGTCCTTTCCTCGGTCAGAGAGTCTGGAATGCCTGTTGATTACTCACCGAGTGAGGCCCTGGGGTAAGGGTGGGCCGGGTGAACAGGTGCAGGGAGCTTGGGTTCATGATTCTACCCCCCTCCCTCAGAGCAATGAGGACAACTGCAATGAGGAGTCCAAAGCAGGTGTAGAGCCTTGCTACTCAAAGTATGGTCCCCAAACCGGCAGCATTAGCATCACCTGGGTGTGTGTTAGAAGCGCAGAAGCTAAGGAACCAACCCAGGCCTACTAAGTCGGATCTACAATCGAACAAGATCCCGAGATGATCCATATGCATGTGAAGGTTTGAGAAGCTGGGAGACTCTGGAACAGCGGTTCTCCCCTAGGCTGTGCAGTTGGAATCACCTGGGAAGGTTTTCTCAGTCCCAATGGCCTGGCCATGCCCCAGACCAACTAAATCAGCATCTCAAGGTGGAACCTGCATTAGGATGTTTTGCTCTTCCCTAGACAGTCCCCACAAGGGAGTGAGGAAGCCAGACTCCAAGCCCTTCCTGAGTCAGACCTCCGCCATGGCTCTTCTCTGGAAAGCAAGAAGGCAGAACTGAGCTTCCTGTCAGGCCCCACTCTCCCTCTCCTCCCCAGGAGCTGTAGACATTCATTTTCCCAGATTATACTCCAGACCCTGCAGGCTCTGGGTTCCGCCCATGTTCCCCCTTCCCACACCTACCCCTATGTGTGAAGCCAGGACTCCGAAGGGCAGCTCCCCATGTAAGCGCGAACTGCAAACAAATCAGTCTGGACACCAACAAGGGCATTTCCTAACAGGAACCTCAGCTCAGTGCTGAACAAACAGGCAGCCAGAGTCCCCACCCCACTCCTAGACCTCCCGCTGACAGCAAGGCCTGGCCTCTGCACCTGGCCTGCACCATGAGCTTTCCCAGGACTTCAGTGCTCCCTCCCACCCAGTTCTCTCCCAACCTGTTCCCAGCCCTGGACTCAACCTCCCCAGCCTTAGTAGGGCATGGCAAAGGCTTGGGGACAACCCCAGAAACCCACCTGTGTGGATGAGGGGAGATCTGGGCTGGTATGCAGAGCCTGTGACAAGTCTGCTTTCTCTCTGCCCAACACCACCCCACATCTACCTGCAAGATTCATGTACCCCAACACCACCACCATCACTGTCATCTCCATTTTCCTTTCTTCTGAGCACAGAAACCTCTCTCTAGATGGTTCTCGCATCCTTTCCCCTGTCCAGCTGCATCTGCTTACAAGACACTGGAGAGGTCACACACACTATAATCCAGTTCTTTTTATGTCTTTCCCTTTCAACAATGCCCCTGAGTTTCTGCAACCTTAGACTGGGCTCTAATGCCCATGATGCAGAAAGGCACTAAAGACAAGGGGGGTGACTTTTAAAAAAAGAACCAACACCTTTGTTTAGGGTGGGAAGTTCAATCAGTTATGACAGTTAAAGCAAGGTGGTCCTTAAAAGGATTTACCCTCTTTCATACACACTCTCCTACTACAACACCATCCTGCATTCACCCCAAAGGGAAAAAAATCTTGCCCCAAGGGCTGTGGGCAAAGAACGGAATCAACTCAATGAAATTCTATTGCAACCACTTACATTGATCCCCTCATCGTGGAATTTAGAGTCAGATGGACCTGGGTTTGAGTTCAGGCAGTTCACTTGCTGTAAAGCAGACCACCTAGCTCTCCAAGATGCAGTTTCCTCCTCTGTAAAGTGGGAGTAACAGCATGACTGTGGGGATCAAGAAGGCAGCATCAGGATGCACACCCCCCCACAGAGCCTGGGGTAGGACAAGATTTGATAGAGGACCATCCCTCTTTCTTGGCCATTTCTTCAGAAACTGGAGGAATAAGGAAGATACAAAATTCAGTTCAGCAAATAGGTTTGTGCCTACTATGGGCTAGGCACTGTGGCAGGCACGGCTGCTGGCTAGAATGAGAGTTAAGGCGCTGACTTGGGTCTTGGGTTGTCACAGGGGCTTGGTGTTGCATGAGCTGGAAGCTGAGTCCTGGACCCAGTTTTTCCTTTTGTGTATATCACTCCCCACTCAGTTGGGTCTCAATGTCCTTCCTTTTCAGTACAAGAAAGGGCTTTGACTAGTTTGCTGCTGAGGGCCCAACCAGCTCTAAAGTACCCTAAGTGGGTAGAAAACATCCTAGTGTCATTGCATGAGGATTGTTTGCCCCTGTCCTCATCCTTCCTCTCTGAGCATTCCTTCTTCCCTCTGCCTTCACCCATTCTTAAAGCTGGGAGGCCCCTAGGGGCCCATACCGACTAGCCCTTCTCTCTTCTCTCACAGCATTTTCTGTCTGCTTAATCTCACCTACTCCTTGCCTTCATAAGCTTCCCTCTCTTTGAAGGTTATCTGCAGAGGAAAGTTTCCTCCAAGGAGCCCTCCTGGATCTCTGAAGTTATAATTACTTCCTGTCCTTCCTGCTCTCATAGAATCTGCCCCTTCAGTTTGACAGTTATGAATCTCAACCTCCTCCCATCATGAGATGGTGAGTTCCCACTGGGAAGAAACTGTATTCTTCTTTCCTTTGTACCCATCATAAACCCAGCACACAAAATAGGCCTCAAACAAACAGATGTTTGTTAACTTCAGTCTAATTGAAGAGCCTAGGATTTCAGAGAAAGTCTTAAAAGCAGCATATATAAGAAAAAGTTAGGCAACAGTAGGTAACTGCAAAGTGCGATGTGTGTTGTCTGCATAGAGAGAGCCACCCCTGTGTCCCTGCACATTCCGCATTCCGGAGAGAGGAACAAACAACCTTGTTTGCTCTTGGCCTGTCAGGTGCAAGGGGATGCAGGAGGGGCAGAGGAGGGGAAGAACTGGTGTGGGCTGGAGCTGAGGCAGGGGGCAGGGGGCAGCGGGAGGGGGTGTGGGGTTTCCCTACAGTTGCCCCAGGCCCTTTCATCCTGTGGGCTGGGCTTCCCTTGGGGCCCCATTATTATTACATTGCATTTTAGCTCAAAAGACCTGTGCTTACCCCACTTAGCACCTTTCTCCTGGATGCAAAAGCCCCTCTTTGGAAAGAGAAGAGAGCAAGAGAGATGAAGAGACACCCTGCAGAGGAGAGGGCAGAAAGGAGAATGGGACAAGAATTCTCAAGGGTGCTGGGAGAAAGGGCAGCAGAGGGGCCCCCAAAATACATCTTCTCCAACTTCCTAGGTCCCTGTGGCTCTGGGATCCCGACTAGATCTCAGAATGTTGGTGTCCACAGCTGGGCTTCTTCCCTCAATCCAGAAAAAGAAACCTGTTCTCTACCTAACTGGCAAAATCCAAGGGCCAAGCCTAGCACTCAGTAAACATCAGCAATTCATGTTATTATCATTTTCCCTCCTTTTCCTCCTTCTACACTTCAAACCTATAGGCAAGTATAGAGAATAATAAAAAAAAATATCCATATGCCCACCACTACATACTTTATCAAACATGTCACAGGGGTGCCTGTGTGGCTCAATCAGTTAAGTGTCTGACTGGATCTCAGCTCAGGTCTTAATCTCAGGGTCATGAGTTCAAGCGCTGAGTTGGGCTCCGGGCTAGGCAGAGTGCCTACTAGGAAGGAAGGAAGAGAGGGAGGGAAGGAGAGAGGGAGGGAAGGAAGGAAATAAAGGGGGAAGGGAAGAGAGGGAGGGAAGGAGGGAGGGAGGGAAGGAGGAAGGAAGGAAAAAAGGAAAAGAAAAGAAATAAACTGTCACAGAAAATGGGCAGCCTATAGGCCCTCCCTAGTCCTCTTCCCTTCTTCCTCCCCAGAGCTCATCCTTATTTTATTTTTTAACAATTTTTATTTATTTGAGAGACAGAGACCGTGAGAGAGGGAGAGCACATGCAAGGAGCAGCAGGCAGAGGGAGAAGCAGACTCTCCAGGCAGAGGGAGAAGCAGACTCTCCGCTGAGCAGGGAGCCTGATGCGGGGCTCCATGCCAGCACCCTGGGATCATGACCTGAGCCTAAGGCAGATGCCCAAATGACTGAGCCACCCAGGTGCCCTCCATCCTTATTTTAATTGCCATAGTTTTCCTGCTCAACAATGTTTTTGTGCTTATACCACATATTTATGCCTTAGGTTATACATGTTTTAAACCTTTTTATAAAGAGTATAGTGGCTTTGTACTGTGTCAGCTTAGTTAAGCTAGGACTACATTTCCCAGAATTTCCTTCCCTGCATTGTTGTGGGCTAGGGCTGGCCACAGGAGAAATCTGCATGATACTTGGTAACAGAAGTGAAGCAGCAGCTGCCTGTTTACACTGTGGAAGGCAGGCCCTGGGCTGGCTCATGCGTTATGACAGATTTGCTGGCTCACCTTGCTGATGGGGAAGATGGGGAGAAACAGACAGGCACAAAACTCCTTTATTTCCCACAGAGCCTCATCAGTTTCCCTAACTCCTGAGCTAGGTGTGGATTTAGTTCTAAAACAAAGGACCAGATTCTTTTGCAGGTCACCTGCATGCACAGAGTTAGAGGCTTACAGATGGGGTGAGAGTGAGGCAGTTTCCAGTTTGTCCTTGCTCCCTTACTGCACATACATCTTTCCTTCCCAACTGCCTGTCCCTGTCCCCAGCCCCAGACAAAGAAGTAACAATCTCATATACAGACTATATAACCAGCTCCAATAATTGGGTACAAATTCCCATGAGAAAGTCCTTCTTCTTTGTCATTCCTCATAGTCCAGCTTCTCAGATTGTATCCTGACTAATACAGAACATGTTAGCAGAGATGGTTTCCAAGAAGATCAGAACCTTAGTGAGTGATGCCTTCTCTAAATTTGGTCTGGATTATAAAATTGATTCTGTGATCTAAATAGATTTAAAGGCATAAATGAGGGCGCCTGGGGTGCTCAGTCCTTAAGCATCTGCCTTCTGCTCAGGTCATGATCCCAGGATCCAGGGATCCCCTGCTCAGCGGGGAACCTGATTCTCCCTCTCCAACTGCACCTCCCCCTTGTTCATGCTCACTCTCTCCTTCTCTCAAAATAAATAAATAAATAAAATCTTTAAAAAAAAACCATAAAGGCATATATGACCCTTACCAAGGATTACCAAGAGTTACCAGGGGTACAGGGATCACTGGTACTCTGTGTCATAGAACAGGAGAAAAAGTTTCGTTACATGATCACCTGTAGACAATTGTAATTTGGTGCCTGTGGAAGTCAGTGTTTTTTTGTTTTGTTTTTTTTTGTTGTTGTTGTTTTAAAGATTTTATTTATTTATTTGTCAGAGAGACAGGTACAGCGAGAGAGGGAACACAAGCAGGGGGAGTGAGAGAGGGAGAAGCAGGCTTCCTGCGGAGCAAGCAGCCCTATGTGGGGCTCAATCCCAGGATGCTGGGACCATGACCTGAGCTGAAGGCAGACACTTAACGACTGACCCACCCAGGCGCCCTGGAAGTCAGTGTCTTGATTGACTATTTGTTTGAATATCATTAGAATTAAGATTGGTGGATTGTTAAAATGCCCTGAAGAATTTGGGGGAAAGAGTATGATGAGCCAGGACTTTAAATTCCCATCTCAAGGTTCATGTAAGGGACCTAAAAGTTTCTATGGCTGACCAAAGAATTCCTTTCACAGCAAATGAAGAGCAGCAATGGGCTCAAGCTCGTGGAATTTACTGTTCTTACCACATTCCCCATCACCCTGAAGCAGCTGGCCTGCTGGCCTGAGGGAACAGTAAAATGGCCTTCTGAAGCCTCAGTTACAGTAGGACCTGGGTGGCAACACCTTGCAGGGCTTTGGTAATGTCCTTTGGGATGCAAGATGTTCTCTAGATCAGCAACTGACCTATGTTGCTGTTTCTCCCAAAGCAAGGATCCATGGGTCAGGAAGCAGAGGTTAGAAATTAGAACAGTGTGGGGTGCCTGGGTGGCTCAGTTGGTTGGGCATCTGCCTTTGGCTCAGGTCATGATCCTGGAGTCCTGGGATACAGCCCCGTATCAGGCTCCCTGCTCAGCAGGGAATCTGCTTCTCCCTATGACCCTACCCCTTCTCATATTCTCTCTCTCTCAAATAATAAAACATTTAGAACAAAAAGAACATATTAAAAAAAAAAAAAAAGAGGGACGCCTGGGTGGCTCAGTTGGTTAAGCGGCTGCCTTCGGCTCAGGTCATGATCCCAGCGTCCTGGGATCGAGTCCCACATCGGGATCCTTGCTCGGCAGGGAGCCTGCTTCTCCCTCTGCCTCTGCCAGCCTCTTTGTCTGCCTGTGCTCGCACTCTCTCTCTCTCTCTCTCTAACAAATAAATAAATAAATAAAATCTTAAAAAAAAAAAGAAAGAAAGAAAGAAGAAGAGCTTCCCTCAATATAACACACGATGCTTCTCTAGCAAAAATGCTGCTTTCTGTCTCTGAAATGTTGGGTTCTGCTGATCTAGAGATATTAGTTCCCCAAAAAGGGCACATAGAAGTGGTTCCACTCAGCTGGACGTTGACACTGGACCTGGCTACTTTGAACTTCTCTTGCCAGTGAATCAACAGGCTAAGAAGGTTATTGGTCCTTCCTGGGGTGACTGTCTTGACTTCCAAAGGGGAGGATGGGGCCTCTCTTTCCATTCCTGTGATTAAATTCAATAGCAAAACTACTGCAATCCAGTGCAGGAAGAAGTGCTATGGGTCGAGACCAAAAACCAAGGTCACCTCACCAGGCAGGGAGTAATGGGAAGTGGAAGAGTATTTATAAATACCAGCTAAAACAGTTGCAGAAGAGAGTACGAAACTTTTCTTCTTACTTCAATGTAAATATTTTTCTGCTTTAATAAAAAATGTCTCTCCTCCCCATTCCTCTACTGTCTAAATAAGTTTTTAACATTATTTATCAGCAATTAAGTTGTAAGATATCACAGGGGAATGTGACTCAGCTAGAAGAGAAATGAGCATCACCCAAGTGTGAATAAAGAGATTTTATATATTCTTGTAGCGGGGAGCATTAAGAATGTATTTTTTCTTTCTACATATGAATAACCAATTGATCTCACACGTTTTCGTTGTGCAAGGGAGCGATGCATCATGTTAAGCAGAAGTGCAAGTTTGCTATCCTTTGCTTTCAAACTTTATTTCAAAGTTAAGCATAGTGAAAATGGGTATTTGTGGATGCCAAGTTGACCAAGGACGGGCTATGGAGCTTTGTACTGTTGTTGACTTAGCTAAATTGAATCTCACTTCCTAGAATTCCCTTTCCTGTATGGTTTTGGGCTAGAGCTGGCCACAGGAGACATTTGCATGACATTTGAAAAATAGAAGTGAAGCAGCCATGCTTATTCTTGGAAGGTCACCAAAGGGTCAGGGCTCTCCATTCTGTCGTCTATCCCTATGCTGATAGCACACCATGTTCATCACTCTAGCTTTATAAGAAGGGTTGATGTTGGGTAAGGCAACTTCCTTCAACTTGTTCATTTTGTCTTAGATATTCTATTCATACTGTCTTAGATATCTTTGGTGCTTCAGTATATAGTTTTTGATTCAGTTTGTCAAGTTGTATAATTCCATAAATTTTTTTAAAATTCTACTTGCATTTAGTTTTAAGATAACTTTGGGAAGAATTGTCATCTTTGGACATTGAGTCTTTCCATCCATATATTCAGATCTTATTTTTTGTCCTTCAATATTGGTAATTTTCTCTTTAAGCATTTTATACATCTCTTAAGTTTATTTTTAAATTTACTAAGTGTATTTTATTGTTTATGATGCAATTAAAAATGAGACATATTTCGATTACATTTGTTAATAATATTTACCTTTACCAATTCTTATATATTGATCACATTTCCAGAAATCGTTCTCTGTGGATTTGCTTAACTTCTCTATAGACAATCATATTGTCTACAAATATGAGTAGTTTTGTCTCTTCCTTTCCAAGTATATCTTTCTTTTTGTGTCTCATTATATTGGCTAACATTACCAGTACAATGACAAAAGACACTGTGGTAATGGATACACGATACACATGTCTTATTCCTGACTTTATTTTTTTTAAAGATTTAGTTTACTTATTTGACAGACAGAGAGAATACAAACAGGCAGAGCAGCAGGCAGAGGGAGAGGGAGAAGCAGGCTCCTCACAGAGCAGGGAACCCCAGTGTGGGGGTGGATCCCAAGACCCAGGGATCATGACCTGAGCCAAAGGCAGATGCTTAACCAACTGAGCCACCCAGGCATCCCTTACTACAGGATTTTTATGACTCTCCTTTACCCTTTATTTTGACAAAAGATGTACTTTTTAAATGAATTAATGTTGAATTTTATAAATTTTTTTCTGTACCTATTATATTTTTTCTTCAACCTGTTTATACGGAATACTACTTTGATGACTACCTTTACCCTTAAATTTACTAAAATTTTACTTTTTTTTAAAGATAAAACTTTACATTATTAAATGATTGTAGAAATTGAACAAATGGTCCTTCTGCATTTTTTCCTTCTGTAGCTATTAAGTGTTATGTATTTTTCTCTAATTTGTTAATATGGAATATTCCTTAAAAGATTTTATGATGTTGAAGTTCTGTACCTTTCCAGGACAAACCCTACTAGAACAAGATTAATTATTTTTATATTAATGGCAAAATATGAATTACTAATATTTTACTTAGCATTTTAGCACCTTAGTATCATAGGATAATTGGTTTATAATTTTTGTCTTGTAAACCATTTTTTTCCTGGTTTGAATATCCAACTTAACACATCCTTAAAAACGACTTGGGCTAAAAAAATGATTTGGGGGGCGCCTGGTGGCTCAATGGGTTAAGCCTCTGCCTTCAGCTCAGGTCATGATCTCAGGATCCTGGGATTGAGCCCCATTTCGGGCTCTAGGCTCAGCAGGGAGCCTGCTTCCCCCTCTCTCTCTGCCTGCCTCTCTGCCTTACTTGTGAGCTCTATCTCTGTCAAATAAATAAAATCTTTAAAAAAATGATTTGGGTAGCTTTCCCTTTTTTCATCTCTTTGAAACAGCATAAAATCAGGACTACTTGTTTTATAAAACTATTGGAACTGGACTCTTTTTTGAGAAGAGGGGGAAATGGTTCATAAAATGTTAATTAGTAAAGAACAGTCAGTGGTATGTTGTTTTCTGTTTTTTCTAAAGTCAACTTTGACAATTTACATTTTTCTAGAAAATTACCTTTTTCACATAAGTTTTCAAGTGTATTGACAATGTTAGTCATGATAATCGCTTACAGGGAAATAACCTTTTTTATCTCCAGCCTTCCTCTGTCATCATTCCTTACAATTTTTATTATGCCTTTTCTCTTTTTACTCTTGATAAGTCTTGATAGTGGTTTGCTGATTATATTATCTTTTCCAGAGAACCATTTTGGATTTTGTTGATCTTATCAACTGTAACATCTTTTTCTATTAACTGTGTCATTTTTTTCTATTTCATTACTTTTTGTTCTTATCTTCATTTTTCTTCCATTTTCTTTTTCCCCATTGGCTCTTTCCCTACCTACTTATGTTGAACACAATTCATTTAATGCTAGTCTTTATTTTTATTGTTGCTTTTTGTTACAGAAAATGTTAAATATAAAGAAAAGCATAAAGAATCCTATAATGAAACTCCATGTACTCATCAGCCAACTTCAACAATTTTTCGACTCATTGCCTGTTGTGTGTTGGTCAGTCACCCAGCCCAGATTATTTTGAAGCAAATTCTGACATCATATATTTTCATGTATGAATAGTACAGCAGCTTTTTCTAATAAGGATTTATTATATATGACCTAAAAAATCATTATCACCTTAAAAGATGCCATTAACAATACCTAAAAAAATACACCAATGATCTTTCACGTCATTCAATTTCCAAGATTCGAATTTCCTCAATGACCTCATAAATAGTTATACAGTTTCTTTGACTCCTAATAAGATCCAATAATTGCAATGGGTCAATATTTCTCTTAGGACTCTTAAGCTATCGGTTCTCCATCTTTTTTTCTCCACTTTATTTACTGGTGAAGATGGGCAGTGTGTCAGACAGATATTTTACTTCTTCCTTTTCAATTTGGATGCCTTTTCTTTCTTTCTTTCTATCCTTCTTTTTCTTTTATTTATTTATTTTTTTTTTTGGTAATCTCTACACCCAGTGTGGGGCTCAAACTCATGACTGCAAGATTAAGAGCCACAGGCTCTTCTGAATGAGCCAACCAGGCACTCCTATGCCTTTTATTTCTTTTTCTTGCCTAATTATTCTGGCTTAAACTTCCAGTCACATTTTGAACAGAATTGGTGAAAACCTTGTTCTTGATTTTAGAGGAAATACTTTCGGTCTTCACTGTGGATTTTTATTCTATGGTTCTTACTATGTTGAGGGAGTTTCCTTCTATTCCTAGTTTTTTTGAGTGTTTTTATCGTGAAAGCATGTTGATTTTGCCAAATGCTTTTTCTGCATCAACTGCATAGATAATGTGTTTTTTTTTCCTTCATTCTGTTGATGTCGTGAATTATATTCATCAATTATCATATGTTGACCATCCTTGTGTTTCAGGAATAAATTCCACTTGGTTGTGGTGTATAATCTTTTTAATATGTTACCGAATTCTGTTTACTAGTATTTTGATAAGGATTTTTACATCTACATTCATTAGGAATATTAGTCTGTAGTTTTCATGTAGTGTCTTCATCCGGCTATCTTCTATGAGGTAATGCTGACCTCACAAAAATGAGTAAGTGCTCCTTCCTCTTTGATTCTCCTCTTCAGTTTTTTTGGAAAAATCTGAGAAGAATTGGTGTTAGTTCTTCTTTAAATGTTGCTAGAGGGGTGCCTGGGTGGCTCAGAGGTTTAAGCCTCTTCCTCTGGCTCCAGTCATGATCTCAGGGTCCTGGATTGAACCCAGGGTCAGGCTCTCTGCTTGGTGGGGAGCCTGCTTCCCCCTCTCACTCTGCCTGCCTCTCTGCCTACTTGTGATCATCTCTCTCTCTCTGTGTCAAATAAATAAAAAGTCTCTTTAAAAAATTAAAAAATAAATAAATGTTTGGTAGAATTGACCAGTGAAGCCATCAGGTCCAGAGCTTTTCTTGTTGGAAGGTTTCTGATTACTGATTCAATCTCCTTACCAGTTATATAGGTCTATTCCAATTTTCTATTTCTCTGTGATTTAGTGTTGGTAGGTTTGTGTTTTAGGAACTTGTCCATTTCATGTAGGTTATCCAACTTCTTCACATACAATTGTTCATTGTTTTTTTTTCTCATAATCCTTTTTATTTCTATAAAATTAGTAGCAATAACCCACCTTCATTTCTGATTTTAGTAACTTGAGCCTTCTATTTTCTTCTTAGTCCATCTAGCTAATGGTTTGGCAATTCTGTTGATCTTTTTGAAAAATCAACTTTTGGTTTCATGACTTTTCTCTACTGTTTTTCAATATTTCATTTATCTCTGTTTTAGTCTTTATCATTTCCTTCCTTCTGTTATCTTTGGTTTTATTCTTATTTTTCTAGTTCCTTAAGTGGTAAAATTAGGTTGTTGATTTGAGATCTTTCTTGTTTGTTTGTTTTTTTAAGCTTTATCTACTTTAGAGAGAGTATCAGTGGGAGGGGCAGAGGGAGAGGGATAGAGGATCTCAGGCTGACTTGGCACTGAGTGTGGAGCCCAACATGGTGTTCCATCCCATAACCCTGAGATCATGACCTGAGTCTTAACCGACTGTACCATCTAAGTGCCCCAAAGATGTTTCTTGTTTCTGAATGAAGTATATATAACTATAAATATCTCCCATAATAGCACTTTCACTGATTCCCCTGAGGTTTGGTATGTTGTGTTTCTTTTTTTTTCAGAGTTTATTTATTTATTTGACAGAGAAAGACATGACAAGAGAGGGAACACAAGCAGGGAGAGTGGGAGAGGGAGAAGCAGACTTCCCACCGAGCAGAGCCTGATGCAGGGCTTGATCCCAGGACCCTGGGATCATGACCTGAGCCGAAGGCAGACACTTAACAACTGAGCCACCTGGGTGCCCCAGTTGTGTTTCATCTTTGTTCATCTCTAAGTATGTTCTTATATCCCTTGAGATATCCTTTTTGATCTATTGTTTTAAAGTGTGTTATTTAGTTTAAACAATTTTGTGAATTTTCCAGTGTCCCTTTTGTTACTGGTTTCTAAGTTCATCCCATTGTGGTTAGAGGAGAAGATTTGTATGGGATCTATCTTTTAAAATCCATTGAGACTTAATTTATGGCCTAACAAATAGTCTATCCTAGAAAATTTCCTATGGGCACTTGAGAAACAATGTGTATTCTGTTGTTGGCTAGAGTGTTCTGTATATGTCTGTCAGATTTAACACTTTTATTCTGCTAAGTCCTCTATTTCCCTACTTATCTTCTGTTTGGTTGTTCTATCCATCATTGTAAGTAGGGTACTGAAATCTCCAACTTTTAGTGTAAAACTGTATTTGTCCCTTCAATTCTTTCAGGTTTTGCTTCATATATTTTGATGGTCTATCATTAGGTACAAAACTATTTGCATTAAAACTCTTGCTATATTGAAATTTTTATTAATATATAATGTCCTTCTTTGTCTCTTCTAACCTTTTTTAATTTAAATTCTATTTTGCCTGATATTAGTATATCCACACCTGCTCTCTTGGTTACTATTTGCATGGAATATCTTTTTCCATTGTTTCACTTCCAATCTGTTTGTGACTTTGGACCTCCAGTGATTCTTTTGTAAACATAATATATTTGGATCATTTGCTTTTACCCATCTTAAACCTCTGTCCTTTTCCCTCTCACATATACAATAATACTTTTATCTTTAGGCACCAGGCCAAAGTGACAGCAAAAGTGAAGAGCAGTTGGCAAAAGACTGTAGGTACTTCTTTTCCTGTACCCTTGGGAAGAAGTTGCCTTCACCTCTGTTTTCAGCCAAGGGTACTTATAGCTTCAGACAGCAGGTGTCAAGTTCTGTAATATTTATTTTACAAATACAACAAGTGTAAAACTAAATAATGATGATATGGTATGTTAACCCAACTCAAATAAGAATTTAATAATTTGATAAGTCTGACTGAAATAAATGTTCAATATAGATAATAAAAACTGAGAAGAAGGTCTGCCAGCAGTCAGTGAGATGGATATTAAGAGAGCATTACATTTAAATATTTACACTGAAATCAAAGAACAGCAAATTTACAAAGGATTCAGAAAATATATAGATCTCACATCTACAAAGAAGTAAACTAAGACTCAAAAGATTAAGTGATGGTGGGGTGCCTGGGTAGCTCAGCAGGTTAAGCCTCTGCCTTCGGCTCAGGTCATGATCTCAGGGTTTTGGGATCAAGCCCCATGTTGGGCTCTCTGATCAGTGGGGAGCCTTCTTCCCCCTCTCCCTCTCCCTGCCTCTCTGCCTACTTGTGATCTCTGTCAAATAAATAAATAAAATCTTTTTAAAAAAAGATTAAGTGATGGAAATAGATTAATGTAGAGAAAAGCTTGTGTCAAACCCTAATTTTGTCATTTATCAGCTGCATGATCTTGGTTATTGTTAATTAACTTCTCAGAGTTTTTATTTCTTCACCTGTACAAGGTAAATGTATTATCTAATTTACAAAGTGGCTATTAAGATTAAATATGATAAAAACCCAGTTCAATTTCTCAAAGCCTAATAACTGCTCAGTAATTATTACAATCTTACCCAAAAACCTATTGGCAGAGCTGGTAATGGAACCCAGGTGTCCTGACTGTTGGTTAATGTGCTGCCTTTTCCAAGTCTGCACAGTTTGAAGGCTTACATTTTAGTCATTTTATTTTTTTGTAAAGATGTATTTATTAGGGCACCTGGGTGGCTCAGTGGGTTAAGCCTCTGCCTTCAGCTCAGGTCATGATCTCAGGGTTTTGGGATCAAGCCCCATGTTGGGCTCTCTGCTCAGTGGGGAGCCTTCTTCCCCCTCTCTCTCTGCCTGCCTTCTGCCTACTTGTGATCTCTCTCTCTCTCTCTCTCTCTGTCAAATAAATAAATAAAATCTTTTTAAAAGATGTATTATTCATTTGAGAGAAAGAAAGAAAGAGTGAGCTCTTGTGGTGGGGAGGGGCAGAGGGAGAGGGAGAGAATCTCAGACAGACTCTGTGCCAAGTGCCTGAGGCAGGGCTCAATCCCACAACCATGAGTTCACAACCTGAGCTGTAACCAAGAATTGTTCTCTTAACCCACTGAACCACCCAGGCATCCCTAAGTCATTTTAAAACTAAGGTTCAGTTCCACTGGTATATATATGGATGGACACATGTGTATGACTTCAACCTATTTCTATTCTCTCTGAAGGACATAACTAGATTAATTTCAAAGTTGACCTGTGATAATTAGTATTATGCTCATACATGAAGTACAGCACATTAATAGATCATTATATCAAAGGGGATTTGCGAATCTTAACCAAGAAGGGAGATCTTAAGAAGAAATGCTCACGTGGAGCTTTCCTCCCTATGTAGCACCTACTCCCCAGTTGATTTTGTCCAGTTGGACATGGTAGACCATATTCAGTGGAATGTATCTGACTATCCTTGGGAAAAAACAAAGAAGTTCTTTCTTATCAGATGGGATATACCCTCTGTTTTTTGATTGGAGAGTTTAATCCATTCACATTTAAAGTAATTACCAATAAGGAGGGACTGACTTCTGTCACTGAGTTCTGTGTTTTCCATATGCTTTACAGCTTTTTGTCCCTCATTTCCAACACTACTATCTTATTTTGTGTTTGGTTTGTTAGTGAAATGTTTAAATTCATTTCTCATTTCCTCTTACGTGTATTCCATAACTATTTTCTTTATGGTTACCATGAGGATTACAGTTAATATCATAAAGTTATAACATTCTAATTTGAATTTACATCAGTTTAACTTCAATAGTGTAACAAAAACTCTGCTCCTTTACAACTTTGTCTCCATCTCTTTCAGTTGTTGATGCCACAAAATTACATCTTTATGCACTGTGTGCCCCAAAACATAAATATTTTAAATGCATTAGTTTCTTAAATTTTGTAGAAAACAAGATTTGGAGTTACAAACCAAAATTACAAAAGTTACTAGCTTTTACATAAAATAATTGTTTTTTCTTTAAATGTATTTATGTTTCAAATCATGTAGGAAAGAAAAAGTACAGGTACAAACCACTGTTACAATTACTTTTCAAATTTTTGTGTTCTTTAATCAATCAATACTTTCCTTTATAGCTTCAGATTTTGACTCATCCTTTAAAAATCATTTCCTAACACCTACACAAAAATAAATTCCAGACCTAAATGTAAAAGCTAAAATAACAAAGAATTTTAAAAAATAATAACAGGAAAATATCTTCATAATTGGGACAGGAAAAGGTTTCTTTTAAAGGACACAAAAACAGATCATTAAATTTATTAAAATTAGCAAATTTTGTTCATAAAAACCTAACAATAACAGAATGAAAAGGCAGGCCACAGAATGGTAGAAGACATTTGCTTCTCTGTATATTGCAACAAGGAACTTGATCCCCAAATATCTATATCTATCTATATGTAAATCATCTCACAAATAAAGAAAGATAGTAACCCAACACAAAAATAAGCAAACTACTTGAACAGGCACTTCACATAAAAGAGGATATCCAAGTGGTTGATAAGCTTATGAAAAGATGCTGAACATAAACAGTATTGAGGGAAATAAATGCAAATTAACACCACATTTTGCAACTCCCAAAGCTAGCAACTTTGGTAACATCTCTTGTTCTATTTACTTATGTTTAAATTGGGAATATTAATGTCTGTCCTCAGGAATTTACAGTCTGAGGAGAATTAAATGAAATAACAGAAAACAGATAACTATGTACTGAAATACAGTGAATCGTGTACTGAAAATCCAGAGCTAGAGGGGCACCTGGGTGGCTCAGTCAGTTATGTGTCTGCTTTTGGCTCAAGTCATGGTCCCAGGGTCCTGGGATAAAGTCCCATGTCAGGCTCCCTGCTCAGCAGGGGAGTCTGTTTCTCCCTCTTCCTCTCCCTCTGCCCCTGCTCATGGCACTCTCACTCACTCTCTCTCTCCCTCAAATAAATAAAATCTTAAAAAAAAAAAAAAAAAAAGAAAGAAAGAAAGAAAAGAAAAGAAAATCCTGAGCTGGAGACAAGTGACTATGTTCTTTACCAAAATATCAACAAAAATAGACTTAAAGTGTTCTTGTGCCTGGGGTGCCGGTGGCTCAGTGGGTTAGGCCTCTTCCTTTGGCTCAGGTCACCGTCTCAGAGTCCCGGGATCGAGCCCGAATCAGGCTCTCTGCTCAGTGGGGAGCCTGCTTCCCCCTGCCCCCTGCCTGCCTCTCTGACTGCTTGTGATCTCTCTCTGTCAAATATATAAATAAAATCTATTTTAAAAATGTTCTTGAACCTTCTATCTTATAAGTTTTATCTCGCTCTTTGTCAACTCTTCCTAATTCCAGGGTGCTTGCTGCTGCCAAATTAGCTCATTTCGAGTCTCAGTGCATAAAGTGACACAGACCAGACACTTTATCTTGGCTTTATAAATCTGTCCCCATATTTTCACTGAACCCTTTTAAGAAGCCTAGCTCATCTACCAATGTAAATAGCCTCTCTCCTCCCCAAAATGGTTACCATTTAGCTAAAAACACCATCTCATTTAATCCTTGTAACAGTCCTATCAGGTGGGTTTTATTTTCTCACCCAAGAGATCATTCCCATTTACAAGAAATTGGAGGCTTGGAGTGAATAAGCCAATTATCTGAAGTTACAGAAATGTTCAGTGACAAAGTTGAGATTTAAAGACAGGTTTATCCTATTCCAAAATCTACATCTTCTATCACTGTTCTCCACTGACCAACAGCATGAGCTGTTACTGTCTTTGAAGAGGCGGGTGCTCCCGTCCCTCCTCACAGGCATGCTGTTGGTATCCTGGCACTGCCATCTGTGGGGGGTCCTCAGTGTAGCACAGCCCCACACTCTTAGAGGAAAATCTCCTTAAAAAGAAATATGTTGGGGTACCTGAGTGGCTCAGTCTGTTAGGTGTCTGCCTTTGGCTGGGGTCATGGTCTCAGGATCCTGGGATCCACCCTCGAATCTGGCTCCCTGCTCTGTAGGGAGTCTGCTTCTCCCTCTTCCTCTACCTGCCACTCCCCCTGCTTGTGCTCTCTCTCTCTCACACACACTCTCTCTCTCTCAAATAAGTGGATAAAATCTTTTTAAAAAGAAAGAAAGAAAGAGAGAGAGAAAGAAAGAAAGGGAAGTATGTTGAGAAATGGAATGGTGTGTGTAGGATTTGGGAGTCAACTTTCACTTGATCCCCCAGTGGGTCTGACTTGAGGTAAGTAAGAGCTCCTCTTCTGAGTTTGCCTCCCACCCACACCCCTTCCCCAGAATGGTCAATTGGTGTCTCCTCATCTCTGACCCAGCACCCCCTGGCCAGACCACAGTAATCCTGGACTGGGACTAGCTGGGCCACCCACTGATGATTTCACCCACAATCTCAGATTCCAGGCTGCCTGGGGGGCTGTCCAGGCAAGTATTTGCTGAAGTGGGAAGAAAGGCAGGGCAGGAGGCTGCTTTACCTTAGCAAGGTTCCTCTAGTCCCTACCTGGCAGAGCAGACATGGGCACCTTGTGTCCCAAAGAGATGATGCCTACTGACAATGGCATAGAACTGCCCTTGACCTGATAGAGTAGTTTCAATGTTAGCCATCAGTTTGAGGAGACAGAACGGCAATAGGAGCCTTGGAAGCAAGAATCCCTCTTAGCGCCACAATCCCAGCCCAACGCTCACTAAGCACCAAGCCAGTTCTAAACCCTTCACATGCATTAACTCATGTAATCCACACAGCAACTCCATGAGGTAGCTACTACTATCTCCCATTTAACAGGTAAGGAAATACAAACAGTAACTTGTAGTTTGCTCAAGAACAACAGCTGGTAAGTACTGATTATTCATCGGTAAAGCAGGGACACAAATGCCGGCCCTAAACCTACATAACTCAAGGAGTTTTGTACACAACTATGCATTGGAGTTGATAAAGACTATTTCTTAAGCTGGAACAATTACAGTTTTTTCCCTTCCACCTTTTGGGATAGAGGAAAGATTTTTTTCCAGTGGGGCCCAAGTAATGTGGGTGCAGAAAGTTCCTGGAAAAATCCAAAAAGAAATCGGTAACCATGTCGGTGTCTCCAACAGGGAAACTGAGTGGCTGGGAAGCCGGATCGGAAATTTACTTTTCAATGTGTTTATCAAGATATTTAAATTAAATAATACTTTTTTTTTCTTTTTTCTTTTTAAAGATTTATTTATTTATTTATTTGATAGATCACAAGTAGGCAGAGAGGCAGGCAGAGAGAGAGGAAAGGAAGCAGGCTCCCTGCTGAGCAGAGAGCCCGATGCGGGGCTCGATCCCAGGACCCTGAGATCATGACCTGAGCCGAAGGCAGAGGCTTAACCCACTGAGCCACCCAGGCGCCCCTTTCTTTCTTTTTTTTAAGTCTGCTTAGTCCCAGGTAAATCTGGCTGGGGCTTCTGCTTCAAAGATGGCGCAAGGATAAGACCAGGCCTGACAGCGCTCAGCCGTCGGGTAGCTCGCCCAGGATCACCAGCGAGCCACAGCGAGCTCAGGGTCCTTTCCCGATCACACCAGGGTGGGCATTTTCAAACGCTGAGGGAGGGAGGGAGTGCCCACCTTGACTTGGCTTGCGCGAGCCTCCCAGGGTCAGGCCGGGAAGAGCGCCAGAGACCCCGCCTGGGCAGCTGGAGGAAAAGGCCGGCCCCCCGCCCCGCCCCGCCCCGCCCAATTTAAGAGCCCTCTCCCAGCGCTGGGGCCGTCACTGACCGACGAGTCTCTCTCATCGCGGGGTGCTCCCCCTCGCCTCTCGCACTCCCCGCACGGCTGCCCACAGGCCCTAACTCCGCTCCCTGGGCCCGTCCCGGCGGGGGCCGCGCCATGCACAGCCCGGTGCCGCGAGGCCGCCGGCCGCCCACTCCCCCCGGCGCTCCCGACCAGCCCCCGCGCTCTGGCGGTCCCCCTACGCCCCAGCGCCGCCCCGCCGGCCCAGGCACACCCCGCGGTCCCGGGCGCCTCGAGTCGTCCTTCTCCGTCGAGGCCATCCTGGCCAGGCCCGCCCGCCGCGCGCCAGCCGCCTCCCCGCCGGCCGTTCCGCCCCGCGCCGCCGCGACGCTCGGCACCGCTCCCTCCCGGTTTCCCGCGACGTGGCTGCCCACCTACCTGGGCGTGGGTCTCCATCAGCCGTGCCCCCAACCGCCGGGGCCGGGGCTCCGAGTGCCTCACTTCTGCTGCCTGCAGGGCCTCGGCGTCACAGGTACGAGGTGCCGGGGCGCCGCGACCTGGGAACTGGGCGGGGCGGCTGGAGCGCGGCAGCTGCGACTGCGGGCACAGGATAGAGAAGTCCCTGAGTTTGAGACCCACGCAGGGCCGGAGTGGGAAGGGGCCCTATGACCCTTGACCTGGCCGTGGAATCCGAGGCAAGAGAGAGGGACTGGCAGAGACCAGACGGCCGCCGCGCACGCTCGCTGCTGAGCGGGCCGGAGGTGTGTGTGAGCGCAGAGGCGGAGCGGGAAGTGGGGGTGGGTCCCGTGCGGCCTTGGAAGACTCCGCCAGGGCCAGAGCGTCCCCCCAGAAGGGTTTATAGAGTCTCTCGCCCCCTCCACACCCCCTGCGAGAACGCTTAATAGCGCCAGAGTAGCTCTCTTCCCAAAGGAACGGCCCTTTCTTAGCTGGGAGAAGCGGCTGCTGCGGCGGTGAGGTTCAGCGAGGAGCTGTTAGGAACTGACCAATGCCCAGACCCCCGTGCCGCCCCCCACAGCTCCCGTCCGTGGAGCTTAGGCTCCACACTTAAGTGTTCCACACTCAAGTACATACGCGTAGAGCGCTCTTAGGAGGGGCACCTCGGGCTGTGGGGCGCGGGCACTTAAAGCCCAATGAGAATGTAAATGGTGATCTAACGTTCTCCTCTAGCGTTAACAGCCACCTACAGGAGCTTTCGCCGTTTTTGGCAATCTGATTCGTGCTTCCCCACCTCCCCTTGAGGACAACAGGAACAAAGTTAGTGCAAGCCTTGTCAACCCATGCCAAGATGGATGTAACCGTCTGAGTTGGTGCCCACTCCCTGGGCGCTCTCCGTTCTGCATTTCCACCCCACTCCCCTTCTAGGCTCTCAATCCCATCCAAATTCATGCCACTGTAGGGGAGCGACCTGCGCTTGGCTCCAAACCAATTTGCCCTAACTTCCTCAGACAGATGAGCTCTGAGTTGCAGTTTAATGCTTTATATTACAGTGATCTCATTTTCAAGTTAGTTTTTGCATAGTTACTACATTGATACAGTTCAAACTTCAAAATGTTTACCAAGTTAGAGGAAGAAAAGTTTCCCTTAACATTCCTGTCCCCCCAGTCACCTGGATAACCCCACCCCACAAGCAGCCAATGATTCCAAGTCTCTTTATTCTTCCAGAGGTATTTTATGCATATTTTGTGTGTGTGTGTGTGTGTGTGTGTGTGTGTGCGTGTGTGTGTGTGTACATGTGTGTACATAGGCTCTTTAGGCTTAGAGCTGGCTCACTACTCAGGCCTCTGGGGTACCCCAGACTGGGCTCCAACAGAGGAACTCCAGGACACTGACAGACCCCAAAAGAGGGTTCGGACTATGTTTAACTTGAAGCAGCTGGAAGAATTGGAGAATGTGTTTACAAAGCAGCACAATCTTGTGGGGAAGAAGAGAGCTCAGCTGGCAGCCCAGCTCAACCTTACCGAGAACCAGGTAGGAGCAGGGACTCCTGCAAGACCAGGGCTATACCTGGGGGTGGACACTGCTCTCCAGAAGGCCCTGGGTGAGGTTGGGGGGAAGACATGGGCCTTCATCCTCTGTCCCAGGCCACTGGGGGAGACAGGCCCTAATCATTGGTACACTCCCTACATGAGTGAGGAAAATAGTCCCATAGGAAAATACATTATGGGAACAACACCCATTCATCTAGATATTAACCTAGAACTTTATGTTTGCACGTTAAAAAAGGAGCTGACCGTGAAATTAAGTATGTTCAAGGAACGAAATATTTAAAATAAGAATAACCATTCACGTGACCTCCATATCCCCCTCCAGGTACTACACCGTTTTTCTGCTTTTTTCATAGGCAGACTTCCCAAGAACTTGTGATAATCAATCTCTCTACTTCCTCACTTCCCATCTATGTAACTCATTCCAGTATGAATTATTTCCTTCCCATTCCATCAGAACTTCTCCTCAAGGTCTCTCCATGTTGTCAAATTCAGCAGCTGTTTCCTTTCTTCATCTTACTCCCCACTTAATACAACTTACTGCTCCTTCTCTTGTTGACACACATACTTCTCTTGGCTTCTGGACACCGCATTCTTGGTTTTCCAGGTCTCCGGCCACTTCTTTCACGACCGTAGGGTATTCTGCTCTTTGTGACCTCATATTTGCCCCCCCCCTCCAAGCTGATCTCATTTAATCCCATGGTTTTAAATACCATCTATAAGCTAACAACTCCCCGGTTTGTATCTTCACCTGCCTCTTTGTTTTCTCACTTGTACATCAACCTACCTTCTTGAGGTCTCCACTTGGATGTCTTCTGGGACAGGCATTGCAAACTTAAGTCTAAACCTCAATTCTTGACTTTATTTCTCTCCAGATCTGCTCCTCTCCCTACTCATGGCCCCACCATCCATCCAGTTGCTCAAAATATCAAGTGCTCTTAGATTCCCCCTCTCCTGCTTCCAGTCCATCAGCAAGCCTTGTCAACTGTACCTCCAAAATACAGCTGGGATCGCTTCACTTTTCTCCATTGCCCCAAGTTCATCCCC
The DNA here is from genome assembly GCA_003697995.1 of Taxidea taxus jeffersonii. NCBI lineage: Eukaryota > Metazoa > Chordata > Mammalia > Carnivora > Mustelidae > Taxidea > Taxidea taxus. The sequence goes on from ML109550.1 coordinate 26,120, forward strand.
ATCCCAGCTCTTTTTGGATTGTCACAATAGCCTGCCAGCTGTGTCTCTGCATTTCTTTTCATCCATTCTTCACAAAGCAGCCAGATACTCACTTGAGCAAACAGGACTATGTCACATCCCACTTAAAAGCCTCGAAGCTGATATTCCTTATCCACAGCCTCCGTGGTCTTAGGTGATCTTGCCCCTGCTGACTTCTCCCACTGTCTCTTTCTTCACTTCCCCATCTCTCACTCCCAGATCCTTCAGCCATGCTCTCCTCCTTTCTGGTCCTCAAACACCCCAAACTTTCCTACAGGTCGTCTCCTGATCCAGCCTGCTTTTCTCTGTCCTCATTAAACTGGCCTCTTATCCTTTGAGCCTCAGCTTAAGTGCTGGTTCCTCAGGGAGGTTCAAGCCCCCATTTGTGTTGGTTTTCATTTCCACATTTGTTGTTTGTCTCTCTGGACTGTGAGTTCCATGAGGTCAGGGGAGTATACCTCTATTGCTCACCAAGTATCACCATCACCTAGGATGGTGCCTAGCACATAATAGGAGCTCAATAAATATTTGTTGGATAAACAAACGGTGCCTGAAATTATAGGGAAGGGTGTTTTGAAGGAGATGCTCCCATTAGAAGGAAGAGTAAATGTGGGCCCAGAGAGCAGTGGGCACCACAGAATGTGGGTAACCATGGGAACTGCTGGTCACCTTTTAATCTCTGACCATTGCCTCTGATTACAGGTGAGGGTCTGGTTCCAAAACCGCAGGGTCAAATATCAGAAGCAGCAAAGGCTGAAGCTGCCTGCTGTGTCTGCCGTGGCTGTCTCCCAAGACGAACCCTCCAGCAGCTCTGACAACATCGTACAGAGAGAAGACCCTGAGTCAGGAATGGACAGCTGAGGACTGGGCTAGTTTTTCTTGGGGACACTCACTGGAACTACTGAGCCTTTTTTCTTCATCTGTATAATGGGTGCATTGACAACTTCATCCTCCCAGCACTGAGAGGATGTCTGTAAAGTTGTTACAGGGTGCCAGGCCCAAGCAAGTATGTGGGGCAATGTGTGGTGTTTACACCAGCACTGACCTCTCCGGAGATTAATCTTTTCCTGGTCTGGCTGTGGAGAAGGGGCCTCCTTGAATCAGTGTCTGGGCCTTAGAAGCCTCTTCCCCACCAGAGACGGTGGAGTTGAGAGCAAAGGTGAGGGAAAGGTAAACCATTTAGCCTACTTCCCTTCACAGAGTTTCCCAAAGTTTTCTTGTTTTGTCTGAACTGTCACCATTTTCAGGAACTCAGCCCCAGCTCCCTGCTTAGGACCAGACATGCTACCCTGACCACCATCTTTTTCCCTCTAGCTACCCATCTTGACCCCTCTCCATCATTACATAAAATAGAGCGATTTGGCTCTGCCTTTGCCAAGGCAGGCATTTTGTCACAAACGCTGTTGTATTTCCATGAGATGGTTATCATTTCTCCCCTTTCAAGACCCTAACTCGTGGTTCCATTTCCTTCCCAGGAAGCTGCTCAGTTTCTAAGAAGCACGCTGATAGCCAGCTCTTGTTAGCCCAGTCACCAGCACAGAACTGATTTCTTTAGTGCTCAGCATTCCTGAGCAGAGGGTGTTGATAGAAAATCTAGACCGGCTTCTGGGTACTGAGGAGAGCTACTGAAAGAGGCATGCCCTGCCACCTAGTGGTGGGAGAAGGCATGGTCCCCACTGCTGTCTGCAAGAGAGAAGAAAGAGAGGGAGCAGAGGTTGTCTTGGAAAAACCAAATGCCTCCAACTGGTGGTAGACCATCCTCTCCTAGACACCAAGCCACAGGCTTGAGGGAGGCCAGGGTCCAGCTTCAAGAGCCCTTCTCCCTGTCTTCAGGGAAATCCTTCCAAAGTCCACTCTGTTAATCAAAGGGATCCAGCTGCATCTGCCTCTTCCAGCACCTGCTTCTTCAATTGACTCATTTTAAAAATAAAATTAAAAAATAGGGCGCCTGGGTGGCTCAGTCGTTAAGTGTCTGCCTTCGGCTCAGGTCCTGATCCCAGGGTCCTGGAATCGAGCCCCACATCAGCTTCCCTGCTCATCGGGAAGCCTGCTTTCCCCTCTCCCACACCCCTTGCTTGTGTTCCCTCTCTCCCTGTGTCTCTCTCTGTCAAATGAATATATATCAAATGAATAAATCTTTAAAAATATAGATTATAAGAAAAATAAAAAAACAGTTATCCTATTCAGCAGTTACTGGGTTCTACCCAATTCCTGATGTCACCATGATACCATAACAGATGCAAACAATGTCCTTTTTCAAGGAGCACAGCATCCATTGGAGGACAAAGAAACAAGGCAAGGAAACAGTGGTCAGCCTTGGTTGTGGGCTATAAGTCCATGGCTTCAACTTTTTGGGGTCCTGAATGAAAGAACAGGCTCCTCTCCTGTTCCCAAGACAATGTGCATATGCACACTCCTGCATACAGTTTCAGGGGTCCTCAGACCTGAGGTGCACCGTGTACCAACTTCCACCACCCCTAGGCTGCAAGGTGCCTATGCCCCTAAAGGGGCTGAAAGAAGCACACGTCCAGCTTGAAGGCCCAAGGAAAGGGGAATTCTTGCACCAAAGCGAGTAGGATGGACACGTGCAGTAAGCTAGTCCCTCCTTTCAGGTAGATCAGAGAGGGCAGAGGTCGGCTGACTGCTGCCCACCCCCGCCCCGGCCTAAAGAGCGCTTGACTCAAAACGGGCCAATGGGTGGACAGAGGCAACAGGGCACATAAACACGAACTGGACACAGATACATCAAAACTATACACACACCCACAGCTAGGATACACAGGTACGTACGAAGACATAGACGAAAAACCGAACAGATGTAAAACACAAAGGCAGACCCAGCTACATCCAGCCACCGAACCAATCGACCTAAACACGTAGATTAAAGGGATCTAAATCCGTACTCGCTAGAGAGCTGACCCGAGGGCCTCGGACACACACGCCGGGGGCGGGGCCGGAGAGGGGCGGGGCCTCCCAGGTTGAGGCGAGGTCAAGGGTTAGAAGGCGGAGGCGCGCCCAAGATGGCGGCCTCCATGTGCGACGTGTTCTCTTTCTGCGTGGGCGTGGCGGGTAGGGCCCGGGACGCCGTGGAAGTCCGCTTCGTAAGCAGCGCTAAGGTGAGGCCAAGGCTGACCCTCCGGGAGCCCCCTACCCTGTCCGACCTTGGAGACAGCCCCACGGGATCCCAGGCCCGGAGCAGAAGCTCCTCTGCCGCTCGGACTCTGCGGCTTGGTCCCTACTCGCGGCCCGGGGGCTCCCTGTCTGTCCCCGCGCGCAGGCTTCCGGAGAGGTCACGCGGTGGACCCGGGGCTCCGAAGTCTCCGTGCGCGCGCGCCCCCTTCCCGCGGGACCCGGTGCGCCAGCCGGGGGCTCTGCTCCCGTAGCTCCGGGCGGGGCCGAGGCGGGTGGCGCCGGGCTTTTCCGGCCAGGCTAGGGGGGAACTTTGCTGCTGAGCCCCAGGTACGGTGGGCGGGGATATGCTGAGCAGAGGGAACTTAGGTATAAAAAAGCGTGGGTCCTCAGGGAACTTTCTGAGTGAGATTTGGAAATGGGGTGTGGAGGGAGGCCAGGACCCTTCACGAAAGGCCTCGGAATGCTAAAGAATTTGGAAACTGAACTCGAAACCCCTGGCCCGTTTGAAGCGTTTCAACAGAGAAATGCCATGATTTTGTTATGTTATTGTGTTTTAAAGGTTACTTGTAGAAAAATGAATGTGAGGAAAGAGAAGGCAAAAATCACTCATAATCCTATGCTTGTGCAAATATGTGGATATTAAAATTACAATTTTTGAAATAGCTTTTTGATGCAGTAGTAAATCAACATCAATAAACCTATTTCTAAATATTTTTAAGAGCTGTTTCGCGGGATGGCCACAGCGCAGTCAACCAACTACTTATTTATTGACTTTTATATTTTATTTTTCATCTTGAGGTCAAAAGTCTTGGAGCTCAGTTTCTGTGCACACATCCTTTTGTTCTCCCTAGCAGAGTATTTTCTTTCCGAGTTAGCTTTGCCATATGATATGTGCAAAATGGTATCGCTTTGTTTTCATTTACATTTCTTTGTTTACTGAGGAGGTTGAATAATTTATCATGTGTAATGGCTTTGTGTATCCTGGGTCCCTGCCCAAGATGTCAGCCTTCTCTAGTCATCTGCCTTTTGCTCTTCTGAGCCCAACCTTCCATTGACTTCTTCCCACTCCAGATGCAACTGGAGCGTACCTCCCCTTCCGTGATAAAGCAGCTCCCCTATATTCTTGACCTCCTCAGCTGCTCACATCTCTGTCTGCACACAGGCCTCTGGTGTTCTTGATCGGCTCATAGTTTGATGGTGTCCAGGTTCCATCACTCCTAGCACTCGGAGATAGTCACCTTCCTCTTCACTGCACCACCTATCTCTCATCTCCTCCTCTCTTCCGTTCTTCTTCTCACATCATCACATCAGCCGCTCTACTTGCCCAGTTGTCCTGTCCCAGCCTTCTATCAAACCCCACCTCCGGAAGAATGAGCTGGCCAGCCTCTCCAGGCCCACATCTGATCTGCAGGTGGAGAAAATCACATACCCACTTAGACATGGTGACAGGATAGATTATCCCAGGCTTTTTGCATCTGTACTCATCAAGTGAGATTGCTTGTGAGGTTTTTTTTCTTTGTGCTCTCTTCCTCTGGTTACTGCATCAGAGTTATGCTTGTTTTTTGGTAAAATGGAGATGCTTTCCATTTTTTCCCTGTTACTTTAGTAGTTTAAATAGCATGAGAATTACTTATTCTTTGGCTTGAGATAGGTGGCTCATGAACCATATGGACTAGGGGCCTCACATGGGGGTTGTTTTTGACTATTTTCTCTGTTGCTTCTCTGGATATTGGCAGGAGTGAGCTTTCAAAAATTTAGCAACTATGGGACACCTGGGTGGCTCAGTTGGTTAAGCGGCTGCCTTCGGCTCAGGTCATGATCCCAGCGTCCTGGGATCGAGTCCCACATCGGGCTCCTTGCTTAGCAGGGAGCCTGCTTCTCCCTCTGCCTCTGCCTGCCACTCTGTCTGCCTGTGCTCACTCTCTCTGACAAATATATAAATAAATAAAATCTTAAAAAAAAAAAAAAAGATCTTATAAAAAAAAAATTTAGCAACTACTCTGCCAGGGACAGGACCAATCAGATCATGATAGTGTCTGACCAAAGAGGATGGATGCCAACCAGAATGCCATACAGGTGCCGGTCAGCCAGATATCGGCACTGCTTCCTTGTCTAGGCTTTCTTCCTTTTGTTTTTTCCTTTGTTTGTTTTTTAAGATTTTATTTATTTGTCAGAGAAAGAGTTAGAGCACAAGCAGAGGGAGCGTGAGGCAAAGGTAGCATCAGGCAGAGGGAGAAGCAGGCTCCCCCCAAGCAAGGAGCTCCACGTGGGACCCTGGGATCATGACCCGAGCCAAAGGCAGATGCCCAATCAACTGAGCCACCCAGGTGTCCCTAGGCTTTCTTCCTTTTGAATTCAGTTCTGGTAATTTCTGTTTTCCTAGAAAATTATCCATGTAGTAAAGCTTTTAAAATTTACAATCTTTTTCCTAAAACTTACTTTTCAAATTGGAGCCATCTTTGCAAGTTTCTGGTCCTTTCATTCAGATTCACTTCTCTCCAAGCCTCTTGGTAATATTAATGAAAGCTGCTTTTCTTGAAACCCTGTTTTATGTTTGGGGGATGAGTAGTTTCATAAAGAAACCATCTCTGATTCTGTTCCCATTGTTTTGATACTAAATACTTTCTGCATTTGGTCCTTCAGAAAGAGAGAGACATCGTTATTTACCCAGTGTTGAGATTTGAGATTGTCAGCGATAATGTGGGTCTGTGTTCATCTCCCTTTGTCCCATAGAGGAAGGCCGTCTTTTCATTTTGCTAGATTGGGTCCGGCCCTGAAAGGCATGAAGGTGGGGTTCCAAGAAGACAACCAAGGATGCATCAACTATCCCACTCTGCTGTTAGAGCTCCCCAAGTTGTTCAGGGTTGTGATCTGTAGCTCATGGGTTGCTCAGGGCTATCCTGGCTACACATCCCTGCTTCTCTGAGTTTGGGAGGTGCTGCTTTCCAGCCACAGTGACAGTGCTAGAAGGAAACACCTGAGAGGCCAAATGATGGGACGATTTACTGCTGTGTCAGTCAGTCAGTTCCTGCCTTCCTCTTCCTTCCCTCCTTCCCTTCTCTCCCCCCCCCCCCCCCGCCTTTCTTTCTTTCTTTCTTTTTTGGTGACAGTTCAGGGCAGCACCCTTCTCTAAGTGAACGGTGGGAGTAAGTGCCCCGCAGGGCCAGTAATTGCATGGATCCTGAAGCCGTCTTCTCTGTCCCTCTGCACCCCTTCCTGTCTTACTGGTGTGCACAGTGCTTTAGACCAGAGCTCTTCAGACTTAACGTGCACACTAATCACCTGGGCATCTTGTTAAAATGCATATTCTCCTTCAGCAAGTCTGTTGAGGGAAGGTTTGAGATTCTGCATTTCTAACAGTCTCCCAGATGATGCCCATGCTGCCCGTCTATCATGTCACTTTGAGTAGTAAGGAGCTAAAGTTCATAAGGTACATTCACCTGGGCTGAGGTGCATCCTAGAAACTACCTGGTAGATACTACGATAATACTTTTCATATATGAAACAGATGCAAAGAAATGAAGCAGTTGGCTCCAAGGTCACAGCAGGTGGTATTAGGGTTGGTGCTCTCCTGATACAGGAGCCTCGGCACGCCTCTGGCTATTCCAAAAATTCTCCTCTGGCTGACATGGTGGCTCTCTCCCCATCCTAGTCCTTCTACTCTGACCAGGCTGAAAGAAGTGGGACTGAAAGTAGGTCAGAGCTGTAGTTCCAGAGGAGTTGGTTATGGAGGTGCTGACCACGCTCTGTGAACCCTCCCAAGGCAGAGAGGCCTCTCCTGAGAGGGGGGAGTGTGTGAAGTGATGCTGGGCAGCCCTCCGGGAACCCTTGGAGCTAGGTCTTCTCTCTCCCTGTGATCATCCTATTCCTTCTCTCCCTGGTAGGGTAAGGGGCTGTTTGCCACACAACTGATCCGGAAGGGGGAGACCATCTTTGTAGAACGGCCTCTGGTGGCCGCGCAGTTTCTCTGGAATGCACTTTATCGCTACCGAGGTGAGCACATCTCGTCCACTCCTCGTGGCTGCTGGGCCCAGCTGCCATTGTGCATGGAAGACAGCTACATTAGCTGATGTCTCTGGGACTTCAGGCATTGGGAGAGAAGTTCATCTTCCCTTGGAAAGCCATGCCTGAGAACCATGCTTCTCTCTAGCCTCAGGGCATTTGGGACTGGGGGTGAGCAGTAGAGGGGCTCTTCCAGCCTACTCTTCCAGTTCTTCCAGCCTGCTCCCTGTTGGGGGTGGGGAGGACTGTTGCTCAGGTGGAACTCAGTCTGAGCCAGAGTATGGGTGTCATGCTGAAGGGCTCTGTGCTGACGTGCTGCCCTGCACAAGAAGAGGCCACAGGCCCTTTAGTCAAAACAGATGGAGTTAGGCGTCAGAGCATGTAGGATGCCCTTAGCTTTTCCAGCCACATGCTTTCTTTACACTTTTCTTAGGCTAGAGACAAACATGAAAGGAGGGTCAGCGGCTGCCGAATGTGGGGAAAGTGCAGCCGGGGGGATAGGAGGGGAGCTCCACAGATTAAGTCACATTGGGAAGGACAGAATGCCTAACAGGAGGGGTGGGACTCCAGAGAGGGAAGAAAACCAGTCTGCCCTGGAATGCATGTGAAAGCATTCATTCATTCTGTTCTTTAACACAGTCATTCATTCACTTACTTCCCAAATGTTTGTTGAGCACCTGCTACGTGCCAGCCACTATTGTTAGCCCTAGGGATATTGCCGTGAACGAGACAGAACATGGCCCCTGGTCTAAAGACGCTCACATTGTCCTGTGTGGCTCTCTTCCTCAGCCTGTGACCACTGCCTTCGGGCACTGGAGAAGGCGGAGGAGAATGCTCAGAGGCTGACTGGGAAGCCAGGCCAGGTTCTGCCTCACCCTGAGCTGTGTGCCGTGCGCAAGGACCTCCACCAGAACTGTCCGCACTGTCAGGTGAGCAGCTCCTGGGAGCGCACCTGGAAGGGGGGTGGGGAGAGGCCTTAGCTGCAGTCCTCTGTGAGGAGACAGGAATGACAACAGACCTGCTCATGGCCCCAGCGAGCCATGATGGAGGGGGAGATCATCAGAAGGCTCCGTTCCTGTTTTGTCCTCCCTGTCCCAGTCCCACCGTCTAGAAAATAGGTCTGCTGGAAACTTGCCCTCTTCCCAGCAGCCTGGCAGGGGCTCTTCCCTCTGTCTGAAAGCTCCCTCCTTCCCATAGTTTTACAAGCCTGGGCGCCCCTCTCACATGCCCCGGGTCTCCGTTTGCTTTCGGCCCTCATGATGCCGCTCAGAGCTGCTCAGGCTGCTCTGAGAAGAGACACAGTTAGTGGAGGCGAGCAGCACGGAGGGCCGTCTGCGCCTCACCCCGTGGCCAGGTCCTGGGGTGCTGACGTAGCCCCACTCCACCAGGTGATGTACTGCAGTGCAGAATGTCGGCTGGCGGCTGCTGAGCAGTACCATCAAGTCCTGTGCCCGGGGCCCTCCCAGGATGACCCCCTGCACCCTCTCAATAAGCTACAGGAGGCCTGGAGGTAGGTAGCACTTCATCTCTTCTCCCCTTTATCTTCCCTGTCTGCCTGTCTGCCAGAGATGAGCAGATGCAGTCATCTTTCTTAAACTTAACATCTCCCAGGTTTTTCCTCCATCTCAGGGTTAAACTGAGGTCACGTCACCTTCCATGTGAGCCACCAGTCCCACTGTCCTCAGCATTTTACACACTCCCAGGAAGAGCCCCATGGTGCCCATAGGGATGTAAAGGCCTGCCCACGTCCTTGCCAATGACTTCCTCTCTTTGGTTATAAATGGAGTCAGCAGGAAGGATTCTCTGTGGCAGTCAGCCTGGACTTCCCCTGCACGCAGCTACTGTGGAGGGAATTTCAGGCCATATCCTTTTCTTTCTCCCCAGGAGTGTTCACTACCCCCCTGAGACGGCAAGCATCATGTTGATGGCCCGGATGGTGGCCACGGTGAAGCAGGTGAGCTCGCCCAGTCCTCCCAGGGCAGCCGGTTTTGACCTCATTTGCCTCTTGGCCTCAGTCACCCTCCCCCCCACCCAACCTCGAGACCCTGGCTTGGATGCAGAGCTCCCCCTGGGCTGTGGAAACATCAGGAGCAGCTACCCGTAGGTCTGGCAAGAGACTCTGATCTGGGAGAGGGCGTCCTATGGGGCAGCAGGTCACACACTCAGCTTCCAGGCGCCACTTTCTCAAGATTGTGCCTCGTGTGTCAAGTGAGAGGAGCCACTCCAGCCCCTTCTGTTAACACTGAAGCTTCTCAGCCTCGTCATCCTGTTTCTCCAAGTGGTGTTTCTCCAAGTGGTGTTGAACCAGCTAGCCTGGCCCAACTGGGGAGATGGTTGGGTGCGGGTGTGGCAGGGAGGAAGTCCCTAGGCTGAGAAGGGTCTATGGAGAACCTCCTATGTGCTGGTGTTTCCCTATTGGCAGGGGCCTCAGAGTCACAGGCTACCCTCCCACCAGGGCACAAGTGGCAGCGAGGAGGCAGGCGTCCCGGAGTCCACACGTGCACGCACGCACGGGCATAGTGAATGTGACTCTGAAGTATATTTGTTCACTGCAGGCCAAGGATAAAGATCGTTGGATCAGGCTCTTCTCCCAGTTCTGTAATAAAACAGCCAATGAGGAGGAGGAAATTGTCCACAAACTCCTAGGGGACAAATTCAAGGTCAGTCTTCTCCTGAGATCCCCCCACCTCCAACAGCCTTGGATGGTTCTGTGGGTGTCTGATGGGAGCTCCACATTTGGTCCCTTCCCAGCCCCAGGAAGAGGTTAGAGCCTGGGGCCAAGAATCTATTCAGAGGGCCTATATTCCTGCTACTATTTAACCTTGTGACCTAACACAGACCAAGAGTTGAGAAGTGGGGTGATGACAGAGGAGGGAGGGGTTGGGTGCCCTGACAAAGTAAGGCAGAATCTCATGATAGGATAGCAGTGAGCAAGTCAGTTATAATGGAAAACGGAGGGTTGGGGGGTCCACAGAGGGAGGGAGCAGCGTGAAACAGGATTTTAGCTGCCGATGTGCTGAGTTCCTATTCCCACCCAATGATTACACATTCTCACTGAGGACACCAATTTCACGCAGGAGCTGCCTAAAGGTACAGGCAGGGTTTAAAGGGAGCTGGGGTGGCCTCCGTTCATTCTGAGGAGAGGAGATAGGGAGTCAGGCTGATCCAGAGGCTAGGTCAGGGAGTGACCTAGGAAGGCCATCACAGGAAGATGGCAGTGAGGACAGACATTCCAAGCCACGTTGCCTCAGCCCTCCTGGTACAATCGCTAGAAGATAGGAATTTGGGGTTTGCCCCCGAGTTGGAACAATCCACCAGACTGCCAAAGTTCTTTACAAATACTCTCTGGGCTTCCTTTGCCTTTAGGGAAGGCTCTTCCACGAGCTGGCCCTTTTTTCCTTCCCTCTCCTGGTCTTCTGGGGCTGTCTGGGTGCTCATGGCAATTCCCCAGGGATGCACATCTCTCCCTGCTTCCCCCAAACCAGGGCCAGCTGGAACTTCTGCGGAGACTCTTCACAGAGGCCCTCTATGAGGAGGCGCTCAGCCAGGTGAGCGAGGGCGGCGGGGGGGACCAGTGGCCCTCTTCATTCCAGTTCTCCCAAGAGCAACCCCATCAGCACCTCCTACTTGGAGAGCTAAGCCAGAGCTGACTGGTATGAAGTTGGGATGGGACTGACTCACAGAAAACTTCCTGAACAGAGAGTTGTGTCAGGAAGAAAAGCGAGTGGGTGTAACCTGAGCATTCATTTTTCTTTCTCCCCACAGTGGTTTACACCAGATGGATTCCGGTCTCTCTTTGCTCTTGTTGGGACCAATGGCCAAGGAATTGGGACCAGGTTAGGAGAGAACGTTCCAAAGCTATTGAACTTGTCCCTTAGGGCTGGGGTGGGAGATTGACAGAGGAAGGTAGCACACCTCCTTTCAGGATTAGGATGGGGTAAGGTACGAATCTGTGGCTGGAGAGTGAGACTGGACACAGTGGTGAGAGTCAGAAGACTGAGGTGTTAGAATTTGCTCTTGGGAGCCTTGGTCTTTTGGGGGAGATGGGCCCCTGCCCTGGAGAAAGAAGTGGGCTTAACTTGCCTAGAGGTGGAGAACCCTGTGAGCTGGGCCTCCTCCTCTCCAACTATGGATGCCTGGGACCCCCAGCTCCCTGAGCCAGTGGGTCCATGCCTGTGATGCTCTGGAGCTGAAGCCTCAGGACCGAGAGCAGCTGGACGCCTTCATTGACCAGCTGTACAAGGACATCGAGGCAGGTTGGTGAGATGGAGCCTTGGTCTCACCCACCTCAGATGCCCCCCAGTCAGACACACACAGCCTTCCCCTGAGGGAATTCCGACCGAATGGTTGGGGAAGATAACCCCTGTGTGCCTATGGGAAGCTTCAGATCCATCCGTAGTACACATAGATAAGCCAAGACTCTGAGATCCATACAGAGGCTTGATGCTGGGGGTGTGGGGGGGTGCCGGACAAGTAAGGTGATACCGTTTACAGAAAAGCTTGTGCCTCCAAGAAGCAAATTCAGATGAACTGGTACTGACCAGGTGGTAAGACAGTGGAGCCAGTTCCTGTCCTTAGAAGCCTAGTTTCTTTACCCCCGGTAAAATGGGTAGAATAACATCTGCATATTACTGTCTTACAGCCACTGGCGAGTTTCTTAACTGTGAAGGATCTGGCCTCTTTGTGCTTCAGAGCTGCTGTGAGTCCTGGCATTGAGGAGGGGTGGCCCGGTAGGCTGGTGGAGAGGAGTCTGAGAGCAGGATTAGGTCTGAGTTTCCTTGGGGATTCTCCTGGGCCTTTTCGTTCCATCATTTTCTCATTCATTCATACGCTGGACTTAATATATGTGTATATATAAAACCTTGCAGTGGGCCAGGCCCTGGGCTAAGGCAGGATGCAAGAGTTCTGATTCTTGCAAACAGAAGCCTCGGTTTTGCACCACCACTGCCCTGCCGGGTTTGGGAGGGGAGTGTTGTGAGAACCTGGGAGGTCCTTAGGCTCCTGGGAGGGAGCTCAGGCTAGAAGCCGAGGCTCAGTAGCCCCTGACAGAGAGGGGCAAAGCCAGCTCACACAATTGTCTTTTCCAAATCTCAGCCTCTCCCCCTGGGTTTCCTCACTATGAGCCCCCCTACCAGGCTGTGGGGCCGCTCTGCCCCCAGACTAGGCTTGCAGAGGGCCTGGCTCAGCTGTTCGCAGACGCCCAGTAGCAGACAGGACTGAGTTAAGTGGTCCGGCCTGGGTGGGTGTTCCTTTCACAGCCCCGTCCCTCCCTCTGCAGGATACTGGAAACAACTGAGAATCAAGCTGCCCAGTGCTGAGGACAGCAGGGGCAGCGATGGCAGGTGGGAGGGGGTGGGAAGTGGGAGCGCATTTGTGCCTGTGCTCTGGGGTCTTCAAGAGAGAGCATTGGACAGGGAGTTGAGAAACTTGGGTGCCAAGACCTGGACAGCTGTAGCAGCGATGAGAGAACAAGGAAGGATGGGAGCTCTGCCAGGCTGTTATTTTTGTTAGTCAGCAGTCCTTATGACTTGCCTCTCATGACCCAGGTAACCACAGCTGTGTCCCCAATGCAGAGACCTCCTTCCCAGAAAACAACTTCCTTTTGCATGTCACTGCCTTGGAGGATATCAAGCCAGGAGAGGTGAGGGGGCTGGGAGCTGTGGGGCAGGGGGGCAGTGGGCCTTGCAAGTTTCCCCTTGGTATTGGGATCAACAGTGGCTAGAGCCCCAAGTTCAGGCTGTTTGGTTGAGTCCCAACATGCCCCAGGGTGGGAGTCTTCTTACCCATGATTATGCTTTAACCCCACCCTAACCCCCCCACCCCTGTTCTTCAAAAAATAACCAGAAAGCCTCAGAGCAGTGACTGAGACACAACTAGATGCCCAGCTTCTTCCTAACCACCTTTTGATCAACAAATGTACAGCTTCTAAGAAAGCCAGAGATGACTCTTCATGGTTTGCGCTGTGGGGGTATGTGTGCGCTTGGGGGCTGTTAGCACAGTGCACGGAGCCTGGCTGAGTCTTCTTCCAGAGCAGGTGGCACTGTGTCAAGATAACCTCTGACCCCAGCCACAGACCACGGCCCACTGAGTGCCCATAGCCATGGCCTGAGGCTAACCATAGCCCCTCTCCCTCCGTCTCGGACACAAATTGACTGAGCCTTTTGCCAGTCTGCTGAGGGCATGGGAAAATGGAAGCAGACCTTGCTCCAGGGAGGTGGGCCAGTGGTTGGGGAGGCCCCAAGCCCATCTAAGAGAGAGCATAGCCGTCCAACCCCTCCTCTTCTCTGCCCTCCAGGAAATCTGTATCAGCTACTTAGACTGCTGTCAGCGGGAGCGCAGCCGCCACAGCCGCCACAAGATCCTCAGGTGCCAGCCAGGGTTGTGGCGGGTGGCCGGGCTCCGGGAGGCTCTGGCCTGGTGGCCCCCTGACTGCACCCTCACCACCTTCCCCCTACCCCCTGCAGAGAGAACTATCTGTTTGTCTGTTCCTGCCCCAAATGCCTGGCAGAGGCTGATGAACCCAATGTGACCTCGGAGGAGGAGGAAGAGGAAGAGGAGGAGGAAGGAGAGCCAGAAGATGCGGAGTTGGGCGATGAGATGACTGATGTGTGACATCACCCTGCCTGGAAGGGGCTCTGCCCCAGACCCTGCAGGAAAAGGGGGCTTCCCCCCAGAGGGGAGGCTTGGAAGGAGCTCCCTACTCCCCTTGCCTGCTATTTTCCCGCCCCCACCCCCTGCCCATTCCAGCTCTGTTTCTGCCGGAGGGTAGGACAGAGGCCGGACCCTAGGCCATAGGCACTCACCTCCCATCAGGCCTCATGCCCTGAATACTGCTGCTGAGGGGCTCAGGCTCTGCTGTCACTGAGCCTCTCAGAACTGCCCCCGCACAACACACACACACACACACACACATACATACACACACATGCACATACTCTCCAGGTGTAGCAGCTGCAGCTAAGATCAGGCCCTAACAGTGTCTCTTCCCCCTGGCCCCGGCCCTGCTTACCTATCCACCTGAGGCTTTACCCCTTTCAACCTGCTTCAGAGGGGGTAACAAAGTTGTCATCTGAGGACGGCCTTACTACACTGAAGTGACAGGAGAGGGGGTGAGCTGCCTCCACCTTCTTCCTCACCTCCCACTGTTGTAGCTGCTAAGGCAACTGCCTCCTGCTAGCACTGCTGGGAGAGGCAGGAAGGAGCAGCCCGGCCTCCAGAGCATCTCCCCTGAGGCTCTGTGCCCTGGACACTGGACCAAGAGGATACTTCCTTCTGCCCACCTCCTCACACCCTTATTTGGACCTCTGGGGGAGTAGAGATTAACCCCTTCCCAGACTCTGGAATCTCTGTACCTTGTGCCTTGCTTCTCAGGCCCTGGCACAGTAGCTGGCCACATGGGGTATGTGAGAGGCCTCTGCCTCCCTCAGGAGGAGCATGTGGGGGATCATCACCCCTTCCTCACACTCTTTCCCACTGAGGACTCCAGCAGCTTGGCTGACACTGGGGCATGACATACCTGCGTTCCTTAATTTTGGATGCCCAAAAGGCTTCCCTGGGACCAGTTTAACATGGGTCAGTGAGGGGCTCTCCTGGCCTCAATCTCCATCTTTGAGGTCTCCAGAGAGGAACATTGAGCTCCTAGAGGAGCTGGGCTAGATATTCTGATTTAAGCCCTGCCTGTGTCACCCTCCCACCTCCCCCCAGTTAGCACCACCCCTCACTCTTGGGTTGGATGCTATGAGAATTATAGCCCATCACTTGCGATTTCTTTGCCTGCCTACCTTCCTGGCGGGCCTGCCACCACCCCTACTGAGGGATTTCTGAGAGGGCAGGTACCCACCCCATAGGCTGTCCTGGATTATGAGTCAGGTGGTACCCCACCTGTGTGGCCTCTTAGGCTCTTACTCCTTCACAGCAGCCAGCACCCCGTCCCGCCCCTGCCTGCCCACTGTTCCCAATAAAGTGTGAGTGGTGACAGGCCTCTGCAGGAATGCTTTGTGGAGAATGACTTGACAAGCTGCCTGGGGCCCACAGCAGTCACCAAGGTGGTGCAGAGGCACACGGTGTAGACCAGGTGATGGCAGAGAGGGGAGCCGCAGCTCCTCAGTTTGGGCTCCTCTGTACTCTCCGCCCATGCTCTGCTGTGCACGTTTCCAAATGCCAACATCCCAGGTCTTCTGTAGTCTAGTGTGGATCCCCAGGACCAGGTTATCACAGAAGTCTTCTCAGAGGACTGACCTATGGCTCCTGAATTCTTGAACAGGAAGCAGGCTGTATCAGGGTCCAAGGTTAGCGGTAGCCTAAGCACTGGTCCTGAAGGACCTTGGTCATTTACCCTCTGGGGGCCTCAGTTTCCTACCCCTCAAAATAAGGGCATGGGACCAGATGAGTAGGAAGGCCCCTCCCGCCCATGTGCTCTTACTCTAGGACACAGTTGCAACCCTGATGAGAGGCTTTATTGCTAAAAAGTCAGTGAGGGTTTATTAATTCCTCAAACACCAGCTCTTTGAGCCACTCCAGCAACTGCTGTGAAGTACACTGAGGAGACCCTGGCAAGGGAAGGCTGGAGCCAGGTGGGACGTGACAGGTCACAGGTGGCTCTCGGGCCACTTGCCTTTAGCCCCTTTTGTTCCAGATTCTAGCCAAGAAGCTTTGGGGCCTAATTCTTGCTTCTTCCCATGAGATGTTTGGGGTCCCTGAGGAAGGGAAGGCCAGTGACGTGGCTTTTAGCATAGCCAAGGCCCAAGCCTTTTTCCTCTTCCCAGCTCCACCTGTCCCCAAATCCCAAAGAGCAGAATTCCTTGATTTTCCTTTCCCCACCCAGAGTTGTTTTAAGGCTGGTATGTGGGACCAACTCTTCTACCAGAAGGTCCAGGGTGGTTGTAGCAGCTCAAAGGTGGGGATGCTGGTGACATTGACTGGGATGGAAATGATGGCCCATGGCAGCCCATGCTGTTCCAGGGAGCGGCGGATCATGTAGCTGGGAGGGCATGAAGAGAAGTGGTGATGGTCACTTTCTCAGCACCCCATCATGCCCCACTGTCCCCATCATTCTGGGAGTTCTAGAGCCCAAGGACTTGGCCCTCCAACTGAGACTTGCGGGAAAGGACTGGTGGTTGCCCTTGACCTCCCCAAGTCATGGCACCCAGCCTGGTGCTGATACAGCCAGAGATAAGGAGCCCTCACCCATCTCGGCCGAGCAGGAAGAGGGCAGGGATGTCAGCTGTGCGCTGGGTACTGTCCTGGATCATCTCCACGTAGAAGCTGTCATTGTCGACCGCATTGTCAGAGATGATCACTGCCCGCCCGCCGTGCTCCTGCACCACTCGGGTCTTGGAGAGGAAGGAGCAGCCCCTGGAAGAGGTGGTGATGAGACCAAAGGAAAGACAGGGTCCTAGCTAGCCCTCCTCCAAACTGTCACTGCAAGGGTGAAAAAAGGACCAGGGAGAATTTTTTATAAGTGGCCAAAAAGCACAGATCATCTTAAGATGTTTCTTAAAGACCATTAAAAATGTGAATTGTTTAAGAACAGCTATTTCAGAGCACCACCATCAACACTGATCTCAGAATCTACCCTATGCCGGGCCCTCCTCTGGTGCCAGCGTCTGTCTGCTCCTTACCCTCTCTCCACCAGAGCAATCTGGTCCTGGATGAAGAAACCGTTGCTGAGCTCCCCGCAGGCCTCCGAAGGTTCTGCAGGGACAAGGTGAATCTGCTCATACCTTGTGTGCTGGAAGACATTTAGATAGGTCAGGGTGAGGAGCCATGCCAGTCCCAAGACCAGGCTGACAGTCCCCTATTGGTTCCTCCCAAAGTGTGAAGGAAACGTGGAGTGGTTTCGGTATGCTGGGCACTGAAGTATTTTTACTAAATTCTCACAAAGGCTTATCTAGTTGTCCCACTCGACCCTGTCTTTCTATGAGATAAGGTAGGAGAGTTGGTATGGACCAGAAAGGGGAAGTAGCCTGCCTTAAGTCACATAGTGCAGACAAAGCTAGCAGAGCTCTTGGTTTCTCACTATTTCATGTCCCCAAAGAAGACAGCTTGTCCCTGTCTGGTGCTCAAGTCTGTATTACACCTGGGACGGTAGCTAACCGGAAATCTTTCCTTCCTGCACAGCAGCCCCAGGAGGACAGACCTGGATTCTACACCCTCCCCTGTCTCAGCACTCAAGTATTGGTTGAAGGGATGAGAGGGTCGCCTTACTTGGTGGGATAGAGATGGAGACAAGATCAGAGACAAAGGGGTCTCCCTGAACTTACAAAGATACCACCAAAGTCCTTGGCAGGTGTAGCTGTGAAGATGTAGCGAATGTCTCCAGGACTCAGCACTTGGAAGTACAAATAATCATGGATGCGTAAGCCTGAAAGATGAAAGAGTACGTGTGAGAAGCCTTCAGAGAACAAGCTGGTTCAAGTTCAGATCATGGACCCATTATCTTCAATGGGGCTCGCTATAGTCTGGGCTCAGGGACCCAGCTTTAGCCATGTTGAGTCCTCCTGGTGGGTGAGATGGATTGTTTCTTCCCTGGGGAGTATAGAGCTGATGCAGAGAGAGTTAGTAACCCCAGACAGATCAGCTGCTGCTGCTGTTGCTGTACAGGGAGCCAGGAAGAGGGAGATCCTCTGTCTTCTCTCTCTCAGGATGAATCCATCTTTGCTCTGAAGTGGACCTGAGGGTTTCAAGGTGGAGCTGTAGTAGCCTGAGTATAAAACAATTCTCACTAAAACTTAAAAGTTGACTCTGGTTCCACTGCCATTCCCCTTGTCCAGCCACTGTCCTTTCTTGTCCTCACGGGTCCAGCTTCTTAACTGGTCTATCTGCCTCTGTTCTTGCTCTCTATGGTCCATTCCCCCAAACAATAGCCATGGGGCTTCTTAAAATAACGTAAAGCAAATATGATGAGGTCACCACGCTTATGGCTCCAGTACCCTTCAACAACTAGCCTTTGCATTCAAAATAAAATCTGAATCTCAACTGTGGCCTGCAGGGTCCTCTTCCATCTGGCCCTTGGCTGCTACAACCTTATCTACTCCTTCCTGGCCTCCTTTCAGTTTCTTCCCTTCTCTGAGTCTTCTTATAGGTGTTGCCTCTACGTGGGAGGCTTCCTCCCCTTACCCCACCCCAGCTATGCCTCTTCACCTGGCTCACTCCTACTCATTGGTTAGGTCACAACTGATATGTCACTTCCTAGAGAAACCTGCCATCATTGCTCTCCCCCTATGCACCTTCAAAATGAGCTTTTTCTCCTTTGACACTTTCAACATAATTTGTAATCATACAGTATTCATACTGTTTTGTTTAATGTCTGTCTCCCCCACTAAGGCAAGAACCACAGTTTCAGAGCTTAGTTCAATGCTGTATCTACATTATGTAACAGCGGCTGGGATATGTGGGTGCTCAATAAAGGTTGTCGAAGGAGTGAAGAACTATTTTCAGCTCCATTGCACTGAGGAAGAGAATTTTCAGAACAACCAGATTTTTCTGGGGTTTGGGATTTTCTCTTCAGCACCAAAGATTAATATTTTACCTGGACTTTGAACCCCTGGTTCCTTCAGCTCAGAGAGATTGAGGAATGTGCAAATGTGGAAGCTGCTTGCCACAGGTCAAGTAGTCAGTCAACAGGCTATCAAACCACTACTGTGTGTCAGGGTTAGGACTGACTGTGGCTTTAGCTATCCTTGTCTCCTGCCCAAATCACAGCCACCAGAGAGAGTTCCACTGGCTTGGCGTTGGGCTCACAGCTTTTACCCCGGGAGTGGGGACTTCCCATCAGATACAGATACATTCCCAAGAAGTCTTCTTTAAACTCCTCCTCCTTCCCACACACATCTTCGCCTGGCGTTTGCATCTGCTGATCCGTGTAAATCAAGTGTGGGTATACGTATGTGCTCAAGTGTGTGTAGGGTGTATATGTTTATGTGCTCCTTCAGGAGGAAACAGGTTGTGTGTGTATGTGCGTGCCTGTACATGTGAGCCCACGTGTAAGAATGTATGTCCCTGTATGCTCACATACGTATCTCCAGCTTATACTATCTCTGGCTGGCCCTTGTTCCTTCTCCCGGTCGCCCCTTCAGCCATCTGGGTTGGCGCTACTGGGGGCGTGGAGAGGAGTCTTGCTTCGACGTGGGGAGCTGGGGACTCAGAGTCCAGCCTCAGGCCGCGCCCTGCTCAAGTCGCCGGGGACCAGCACCCACCCAGTCCAGTCGCCCATCCCCAGACCTGCCCTGCCCCGAACTCGCGGGGTCCCCAAGGTGACCCGTGACTCCCGGCCCGACACGCGAGCGAGATAGAGGGCCAGCCCCGCCCCGCAGCGCAGCCCCGCCCGTTGCCGCTCACCGTGGGCCGCGACGCACGCGGGGAGCCAGAGCACGAGACAAAACCAGCCCGCGGCGCCGAGGACCATTTCCAGGGCCCGGCCCGGCGCCGCGCTTCCCCCTGCAGCCCGACCGCGCTGGCTCTCCGGACTTCAGCCTGACAGCTGCTCCGGCCTCCAGCCCCCAGACCCGCTCTTGCGGCTGGTTGGCGGACGGGAACGAGGCCCAAGGCTGATTGGCTCTGATGCCTGTTCGTGTAGCTACACTTTCCGCCTCTGCGCCTTAGCCTACTTCGTATTGGTCGAGAGAAGTGGGGCCGAGGGCTAATTGGTCTAAACTCTTAACAGCAACTGCCACCTCCCCACCCCACCCCCCACCCCCAACCAACCCGCGCCCTAGCATTTCTTAGTTTGGATTCGGCTCCAGGACTGCGCGGGCTGGTGCGCGGGCTGGTGGGCGGGCCAGGGAGGAAAGCGAACTGGAGGTGGGTACCCCTCTGGACTCGCTTCAACCGCGGAAAGTCGGGGCCGTCAGCTAGCAAGACGACGATTTGCTTCTCCCAACTGTGCTTTCCTCCTCCTCACCCCCTCTTTGGGAGGGCTTTCGTCTGACGCCCAGGTGGTCTTCCGCGACCTCCACTCCGCTCGTCCTCTGCCCAGTTCCACCAGTGCCTGCGCGCTCTCTGTCGGTAGGCGCTGGGGACCCGGCTCAGTGATCCCCTCCCTCGAGGAGGCTGTGGCCAGCGCAGAGCCAGAAAACGGGCCACTGGGGCCAGGTGCCGGGTGCCTACGCCTGCTTTCCCACCACTTAGCGTACAGCTGTGACCTTAGACAACTTTCATAACCTCTCAGCCTCAGTTCTTCCATCTGTAAAATGGGCATGATAATAGTACCAATGCGATAGGATTGGAAGGATTCATGAGATCTCTCACCAAGTGCTTATTTAATGTAAGCCTATCCCATAGTCAGCGTTCAATAAATGTTTGTGTTTATTGTATTCCTTGGTCTGGCGTTCGGGGTGAGGGGGGATGGAATGAGGGTTAGCGGGTGACGCGGACCGAACAAGGATTCTACATATCAAAGAGAAAAGCACAACCCGAATCCGGCAACCCTAGGTAGCCAACACTTTTCCCAAGAGCGCCCTCAGAGGCCTCTGGCCCCTCTAGCCGTGTCGACTCTGTGGTAACAAGCCATAGAGTGGCGGAAGTGGCCCGTCCCCTTCCTCTCCCGAGCCAACGGCTTGGCGAAGCTTCTAGGGACTTCTCTGGCGCGGAGGATTGTGGGGTTGTTGGGCCGCCCGACGCGGAGAAGACGGGAGGCGTAGCGGGCCAGTGAATAAGCTTCCAAAATGATGGTGAGTGGCGTTTCGCCTATCTGTCGCCATCCGCTGCCATCCGGCCCGTGGGTGGCACCGCCTGGCCCCGGTCGGTCCCATAGGGCCCTTCGCTACCTACTACTGACTCTGTCCTTACCCGGATCCCCTATCTCCGGCGATCCCGGCCCGCCGCGGCCTGGCTCGGCCCCCTCACGGAATTGGGGCTCTGGGCGAGGCCTTTGTGGGGCTGGAGGGAAGGCTTTGGTCTGGCCCGCTGCGGACTACAAGTCCCAGGCTGCTTCGGGGCTGCGAGCCCGCTTAGGGGACCGGGTTTTTGGAGCCCCCCACAATCATAAGCTGTGTTAAACGAGTGCGACTTTGAGCGTGCGTGCATACAGGGTCGGCGGGTGCCTTGGGAAACGTGGGGTGTAAAAAACGTGCTTCCTAGAACGGGCAGCGTGGGGACCTTATGTTGGGCGGAGAGGAGGGGCTCAACAGTGGTTGCTCGCCGGTCCCCCAGCCCGCCTGCTGCTGCATACCTGGAAACAGACTTGGCTTGTACTTTACCACTCATTCGTTCGTTCCTTAAGTAAAAGCATATTTAGTGCCTACAGAATGTCATGTAATGCCAGCTGGTTGTTGGGGCTGCAGCTCCTCAGCCAGGAGAATGGACAGGGCACATGGGAACACCACAGCAGAGGTGAGAAGACCCGGGCTCTGACTCCGACTCTGTCTGCCCTTCCGGACTTGACATCAGACCAGGCTTTTCTAGTTGGCCATCTAACGCTGGGTCTCCTTTTCTTGAATTAGGGGTGTTGATGAATCCCGGAGGCCCCCTGTAGCCCAGCCCACTTCCGCCCCAGCCCTTTGTGCCATCTCAGAGCCATAGATGGTTTCTATGGATCCCAAGCCTGCTGCTGTCTCTAGAGTTGCTTTTGAACAGGACCAGCTTTTAAGGGGGTGTCTGAGGCAAGACCCTGACTTAGATGCTGCTCCCTGTGGTGCACTTGGCAGTTCACTGACTCATTTTGGTCTGTCAATCAGAGGAAATCTTCTGTTCTGTGCTGGCCTTCTGCTCCCGCTTCCTGTCCTGGTAAACGCTATAGGTGTGTGTTCATTCTATGACCGGATGCCCTGGGAATCCAGTTGTACCCATGATACAAGGAACCTAGAATTTATCTGTACTCTTTTCTCCCCTTCATACTTCTAGTACTGCCCTTTTTCAGTCCTTCTCCAGCAATACCTATTCTTGAAGTCGCCTTCAGAGTAAGGGCTCCGGAGCTACACTGGATGCATAGGTTTGTAACTAAGCTGGGCCACCTACTAGGTATGTGACTTTGAGCATGTTACTAAATTTCCTGCCCTCAGTGTATTAAGGGGATTCTTTGAGCTGCTACATACAGAGCATCCAGCATGGAGTAAGCACTCAGCAGATCTTAGCTGTTCTGCCAGTAGTTGGTTGCTTCCTTCCCTCCCTGTAATCTGTCCTGCTGACAAGACTTCCATGGGAGTTTTGTTTGGCAAAACTCCTTTTGGGATGTGAAACTTCTGTCAAAAATCCTTGCTGTCATGGAATTAGCCCCTGGTATTCCAGAAGGCTTCTGTGATCAGAAGAGAGGTAAAGGGGTGCCTGGCTGGCTCAGTCAATAGAGCATGCAACACCTAATCTCAGGGTCATGAGTTTAAGCCCCATGTTGGGGGTAGAAATTACTTAAATAAAGTCTTTAAAAAAGAAAGAGAAAAAGAGAGGTAAAAGGGTGCCATGATAACGCAGTCCTGTGACTTTGAGTACACTAATGAGGAACATGTGTCCTTGCCTTTGTGGTATTGAGCACTATATGCCTTAGCATGTGAACACCTGTTGTTGTTTTACAGAACATTAAGCTTTAATAATAAATAAAAGTTTTTAGGGAGGATGAAGATGAAGGTCATTAAGCTGAAATCCCAGAGCCTTCCATGATACCCTTGGCAGATTACTGGTTCTGCTCTTGTTTATTTACTTCAGTAAAAATGAGTGAGATTGAAAAGGAACGTAGAAAAGAAGCTGGACTTCCCATAGCAGTGTGTGTCCTTGAGGAGCTAAAAGAAGAGGACCCGTCCTGCTTGACCTGGCTTGGTTCAATCCAGATCTGCCACCTTTCCCTTCCCTTAGGATTCCTCGTTTATCCAGCCTGCCATTTCTATGGGCCCAGCCTACACAGGATAGGGAACGTGGGGACTATATGGTCAGCTGCTTTTGAGCCCTCTTTGCTTTGTACTTAAGAATTCTCAGTGGATTTCATTTCACCACCCTACCAGTGCTTTTGCAAAAATTAGTAGCCAGTGCTTTTTTTTTTTTTTAATAAGATTTTATTTGAGAGAGAGCATGCACATGTGAGAGGGGTGAGGGCCAGAAGAAGAAGCAGACTCCCTTTTGAACAGGGAGCCTGATGCAGGACTCAGTCCTGGGACTCCGGGATCATGACCTGAGCTGAAGGCATTCACTTAACCAATTGAGCCACCCAGGTGCCCAAGCCAGTGCTATCTTAATTCATGGCTTATATAAAGTTGAATTTTCAGTATCAAAAGCTGTTGCATATTACTTCATATGTGGCCAAGTCTAGGCACACCACAAGTTGAGATGCCTAAAATCCTTACCTTTGGGAAGCTCATACTTTAAGATGGCTGGTGTTACAAAAGTTGTACACAGAGGAAGCAGAAGGAATTAGGGATCCTTTCTTCAGGGTGCCCCTAGTAGCTGCTGTTAAAAAAACATCTTGGAAGAATTGGGGCACTGATGCATTGCTGGCAGGGTAAGAAAGTGTTTTGTTTTTTACACTTTATTTTTTAATTTTTTAAAAATATTTTATTTATTTATTTGACAAAGATCACAAGTAGGCAGAGAGAGAGGAAGGAAGCAGGCTGCCTGCTGAGCAGAGAGCCTGATGTTGGGCTGGATCCCAGGACCCTGGGATCATGACCTGAGCCGAAGACAGAGCTCAGATCATGATCCTGGGATGGAGCCCCAAATCGGGCTCTCTGCTCAGCAGGGAGCCTGCTTCTCTTCCTCTCTCTGCCTGCCTCTCTGCCTACTTGTGATCTCTATCAAATAAATAAATAATCTTTTTTAAAAAATGGGGCGCCTCGATGGCTTAGTTAAACGTCTGCCCTTGGCTCAGGTCATGATCCCAGAATCCCAGCCCACGCCACCATCCCCCCCACTCAGCGGGGAGTCTGCTCTTCCCTCTGCCTGCCCCCCACCCCCTACCCTGTGCTCTCTCTCTCAAATAAATACAGTCTTTAAAGGAAAAAAAGTGTCAGGGTAGCTCTTATAAATAGGCATACAGTTTGGAGGTGGAAGTAAGAAAAAGTCTTCATAAACATTCAGTTATCCTGTTGGAGAAGTGAAAATTTGTTGAAGGCAACAGGAAGAGTTTGAGATGCAAGTTAGTTTTTGATTTGAAGTGTAACACTATGCAGGGCAAGGATGAACTGAAGAAGCTTGGGGCTGCCATGAGGAATACTTTAGCAGGACTGGGAGAGGGTAGGGCCTTTGGAGGGAATACCTTTTTCCTTACAGAAGGTGTAAGAGGCCTGAAAGAATGCTGGGAGTATAAAGAAGCCATTTCTTGCTGCCAGACCTGGGACACTGGTGAAAGGGAAGGAATTTTCCCTCTGGCCCATGCCTGACCTCAGATTTCGGGGGTTATCTGACAGGTAGTCTTTTTAAAAAGAGAGAGAGAAAGAAAGAAAGTAGTGTATGTGTTTATTAGGAAAACATTGAAACAAAACAAAATCCACAATACAAAGCATCAGAACCCTTTTTACTCCCACTCTCTTACTCATTACAGTTTCTTGCTCACCTTTTCAACCCCTTTTATGCATTTACATACTATATCTTGCCTCCTACTTTGTTTCTCTTTATATTTTATGTAGATAAAATGTAAATAGGAACATGCCATTTCTCTGCTGTAAGTTTTTCCAGGGCTTTCTTCTGTAGGAATAAAATCCAAACTCCTTACCATGGTCTGTAATTGAGTATGTGATCTGGCTCTTGCATGCCTCTGCAGCCTTATTCCGGTCATCCTTTGCCCACTGTCCTCCAGCTGCACTGGCCAGAGGAGTTGGCCTTTATCAGGAATTGCCCATTGAATATGGAGTCAGCCTCATGGGTCACTAGACTTTCTGATGTGTCTGCCTCCTCATTGTTGGGTCAAGATCTCCCTTGTGCTTTCGTTTCCTGTGTCTTTCCTGCTCAGACGAGGGGTGAACGGGGCAGTGGCTTTCAGACTTCATATAGCAGTCCATGGTAAGTCATAGTCCATTTTAAGTCATAGCCTAGTACACGTATAGCATAACAAGTTTCGAAACAGCACCCTTACTATATTCTGTTTTACATACACAAAATTAAATCACAAACGCAGGGAAGACTGAGTCTGGTTATGAGCTCATCTCAGAAGGCACAGGTTTTGATACAAACTCTGGTTTGCTAAGATGAGGAATTACTGTCTGTACTAACAGTCACTGAAGCAAAGATCTCTAAGCAAAGTTGTTTTTTTGTTTTTTAAGATTTTATCTTTATTTATTTGTTAGAGAGAGAGAGAGCGAGCACAGCAGACAGAGCGGCAAGCAGAGGCAGAGGGAGAAGCAGGCTCCCTGCCGAGCAGGGAGCCCGATGTGGGACTCGATCCCAGGACGCTGGGATCATGACCTGAGCCGAAGGCAGCCGCTTAACCAACTGAGCTACCCAGGCGTCCTGCCTAAGCAAAGTTTTTATTTTATTTTTTTAAAAAATTTATTTATTTATTTATTTATTTGACAGACAGAGATCACACAAGCAGGCAGAGAGGCAGGCAGAGAGGGGAGGGGAGAAGCAGGCTCCCTGGCGAGCAGAGAGCCCGATGCGGGACTCGATCCCAGGACCCTGGGATCATGACCCGAGCCGAAGGCAGCGGCTTAACCCACTGAGCCACCCAGGCGTCCCTAAGCAAAGTTTTTAAATGGGCAAGCATCCTTGTCTTCCCAGAGTTTCTAAGGCGGGTCTGCAAATTAAGCCCCTGTAGGAATAATGACTGTTCTCGAGGCTAGCCTGCAAAACAGAGGAAAATTTCTGTGGGACATTTGATTGGAGACCAGTCACAGGGAAGCTCTATGGAACTGGCATGAGAGATGGAAACATCGTTGTATGAATTAGATTTGTTGTCATTTTGTAAGGCTGTTTCTCTGCCTGGCTCCTTCTATGCACTCCAGCTAAGCATGGTTAGTAAGCTGCCTGCCTGGGCATCTCCAGGACGCCACCAGAAGCTGTTGGCGCCTCATGTTTTGCATCAATGCCCCGTCAACTTCTGTAGGATTAAGCTGTAATGCAGATAAGTGGTGGTTTTGCTGGAGGGTGAATACTGAGCTTCTTCCTCCTGTGCTGTGACCTAATTCTTCAACACAGGGGATAGTGTCAGAAGTTGAAAAGGCTATGCTTACT